>MU227649.1:8709987-8768400 GCA_018584345.1 Thuja plicata
TTCTCTAACAATATATTTCAGCCAATTAAACATAAAACAAATATGCATCCAAAGAATCATAACACAAGAACACATAACACATGATATGATTATGGAGAACCTTGATCAGAGGAAAACTCCGGTGGGGGTTAGTACCCACAAATATTGTACTATTTATAATGAACCTGTTAAAGTTCCTTTGTCCTGTTAGAAGCAGTCTTTAAAATTTGAGTACAATGACCTGGTTAAAGGTCTGACCCTGTTAGGAGTCTTTTAAAAAACCTTGTTAAAGGTATATGGCTCACTTCCTAGGCTCACTACCCAATAAGATGAAGGCTACAACCCTCTGAATGTTGATATGCACTATATCAAAAATGAACTATTGTAATGACACTGTTGTCTGACCAGTTCCTTGTATGTGCGAATGCTCTTACTCCTTTAAAGATCTATATCATCTATTGACTTCATTATACTACTCATCTGTATATTCCTCATAAATAATAATCGAATCTTGTAACATAACATTACATTACATACTTATATGTTTACAATTGAATAGGCGCGACCCAAAACATAACACTAGTGGGCCTTTAAACCAAAATACACAACGCTTCCGAACAAGTCAGCCTAAGAATGTTTAATACAAAATTAATTACATTAATACAAACTTATAACTAAAGGCACTTAGCCATTACATTATAAAATCATTCACGCTGATCAAAATTGTAGTCGGCTTCCATGCACTGTTTCCTGGACTGTGGGTCTACTAATCTGCCTGTAACTTTTCTATACTGACGTTCCATACTCTACGCATCTGGATCTAGCATGTATATACACCATAGAGTATATACCTAAGCACACATGCTCTGGTGTGATCTCTAACATGTGCACTGATGTACTGATCTTTGTATGTGTTTGTCTACCCTGTTTTCACACTTAGTCATTTTGTCTTTCATAACAGAACTTAAGTATGACTTTGATCAATGATTTCCTAAAGCAATATAGAATTTCTACAATAGTTGTTAGGTTCTATGATCCAGAACAATTTATACAGATAGCATTGAAGTCTATGACTCCTTGGCAAAAAACTAGAGATCATGAGTCATTGGCTGATGAGGATATTGTGAGGAATAAGTTGGATAAAACTAAGGTCCAAGAGAGAAGAATAAAATGGAAAGACCTTCTAAGGGTAGAAGTAGAGTGGAAGGAATCACACAAAACATTTTCTAGTTTTTCCCTGACCTCCCACACTTGCAGAGAATGGAAGAGATGCTAAAATAATATGATACATTGATGGCACAAATACCACAGTTTAGTGTTGAAGATGCACAGTCCCAGGGATCTCCTCTAGCTGTTGCATTACATGATCAAGAACATTTGGAACAATAGGAAGAACATCATCAAGAAGAAGAGGAGGCTGGTGAAGAGGCTACTTCCACTAGAGAACCACCCAAGAAAAGGCAGAAAACAGAGCACAAGATGGTGTAGGATAGAAAAAGCATGGAAAATACTTCAAAATTTTGAAAAGGAAAATACAGAAAGAGCCGCAAGATGAATTTCATGGAGATTTCCAAATGATACTATTTGGAGAAGCTGATGAAAGAGTGATGATGGCCAATGAATTCATCAAAGATGATGAATTCATAAAAACTGAAGAATTCAAAAGCTTCTTGTTCAAATTGAAGAAAAAAGATTTGAGGCAAAGCTTGATCACAGGTGAAGGACAAGAGGAAAACAATGAGGAGACTGTAAAGACACTCTACGATTATGATCCTGAGAGTGAATTGATTGTTGTAGAGCAGGCCAGATTATTGGTACAAAATAGTGGAGTGTTGTTAATGCCTGACTGGGACTTATAGTCCACTTTCATTGGTGATCAAATTAGAAGGAAAGAAAACCCTCTGATAAACCAAAGATTGAAATAGATGAGGTATTGAAAGGATCAAGATTTGATCCTAAGTCTAAGACTTTAGCCATTTGGTCTTTAGCCCCTGCTACACAGAAACCTTTGGTTATGACCATAAGGGAAGAAAAAAGAGTTGATAGAATGATTTGGAATTTATAGAATACCAGTGATACTGAGATCACCCAGCTCATGACTCGGGTATCTTTCATGAATTTAGAAAAAACAGAGGATTTTTCAAAAAGATATGAGACAACTTTTGGTCAAATGATGGATCTGGCCAAGAAACATGTAGAATTTGTGGTTCATAACCACACCCTAGAGGAGAAAATAGCAAAGTTAAAGGAAGCATTGGAAGAAAGTAACAAGAATAAAGACCCCCAAGAAGTACCAAAAGATGAAAAAAATGTTGCAGTGGAAACAAATCAAGACTCGGCACTGGCAGAAGGTCATTCTAAAGAGATATCACAGGGACAAAATAATAATGTTATGTCTATCATATTGCCTATACTACAACATCGGATTGATGTTTGGAATGAAAAGACTAAAATAGTGTATACACTATATTGATCACTACAGAAAGCCTCGAGAATAGTTTTTGAAGCCATGAAAATTCTGGAACCTACTTTCAAAACTTGGTCAGGAAAAGATAGGCTAATGGACAAATTGAAGACAACCATGTTATACAGTAATGATTTTCCTGATAAAATCATAGACACTATTGAGATGATTAATGAAGTGAATGATACTTATGCTTTCTTCAATGGCAAAGCTGGGTTAATAGATAACAAATTGCAACTATTTGGTAATCAGTGCCCTCCATTAGTTCCAAATATTTATGATGAATCAAGTGTGTTAAAACCACAATCAGACTGGAAAGCAGAATTTGATGGAATGTTCAAGATGATGAAATGAAACAACGCCTGGAAAAGGATACTGATGTAGAGTATTGTAATGAATTGATTGATAAACTTTTAAAGGTTGAAACAGATATGACAAAGTTTATTGTTGAGGCCAGAACAACTATGGATGCCAGGTGGACAAAAGTTGTTACCAAGCTGGAGCAGGAAAAGAATTTTGATTGGCCCACTGCCAAGGAAGTGAACAGATGGGAAGAGAAGCTGAAAGGATAAGGAAGATATTTTCAAGTGCAACAACAAATTTTGTTTAGACTTCGCATACATTGTGTCACCCGTGTTCTATTTTAATTTTGTTTTTCTATTAGTTGTAAAAGTTGTTGCAAAGATTTTGTAAATCTTTCCCATGTAGTCTATATCTGGTTGCATCCTTAGTTATAAAAGGATACCAAGACTACTGGGAAAAGGATAGCCATTTTTCATTTGGGAGTACAAGTTTGAATTGTATAAACTCTAGTTTAAGACCAATGTATTTTGAGTAGGGTTTTGAAAGCTTTATGGTTGGATGTAATTACTTTTGATATGAATACAAATGGATTCCATCAATAGTTTCTAAATCATATGATGAGCACTTGTCTTCATTACTATGTTCTAAATTTTATTTAAATTTAATAATCAAGGAATGTTCAATTTATGTGTCTGTTAGGCAGATTTTGGGATTGTCTTAGGGTTCTTTCAAGGAAAGATCAAAATCACCTTAGGGTTATTTCAGTAAGATTCAGAGTATCAAATGAATTTTATGAATTATTTTATCATATGTGTGAAGGTTGATATGCAAGGTGTATCCATTTTCATTTTAGATCTGTAGATTGTTTTAAGTTCATATTCACAGCAATTGGTTATAACTATTCATAGTGACTCCATGCCCTAGGATAAAGCACTGGTATGTTTTCCATTGGAATAGGTGACTATCATATTGAAATTGATCTTTGTCATTATGTTAGAATCTGTCAAATAAGTTTTGCAGAGACAGATCTCTGTAATTCCAATTTTATCTACAAGAATTATTTTGTGATTTGATTGTTCTGAGTCAGAAGGGTATTCCCACCCAAGTTTATGGAGCTCAAAGTGTAGGGGGTTTAAAACCCTATTTCTGTCTGTTTGTATCTTGCTTGATCAGTGCTTGGGAAAAATAGAGAAAGCTCGTTTAAATTATTTCATAAGTCAGCAAGAAAAAGAACTAACAGAAAATGGTTAATCTACTGGGGACTTTCAAGGAATGTGTGTAAAGGTTAGTTTGAGATTCTTATTTCATATATATATATATCAATTCCTTGAAATCTAGTTTTTGTTCTAGATTTCACAAGTTGTGTTCTACCTCATTGTGTTATATCCTCTAATATCATTGTTGAAGTGAAATTTTGTTATTTTATTCCCAAAGCCTTTTGGTGGTGAATCTGAGTAATTAGTTATATTTTTTCTAAGGGAAACATTAGCAGATCAAGTGTGTGAAATTTCATTTTTAGATAGGATGAGGAATGCAAAAACAAACACAAATAATCACTCTCAAGCAACATCAAAGAGTGATGTTTCTAAAAATTCTAGAAAAATCCATTCTAGGAGGGGAGAATCTTATAACAACACCTCTTGGAAGCCTCGATCTGTATGTCCAAGTCAACCCTTAGGTACCATTCCTGAGAAAGAAATTATTGAACCTTTGAATCTTGAGTATGACACCACAAGTTATTTTGATGATATATTTACCCCTGTATCAAAGAAAATATCTCAAGAAAAAGGGGAAACATCCTCCTATTACAAGGGCAATTTCTTTCCAAGTGCATTAGGTATCCCTTATGAATGGGTGGAAAACCAAAAGGGAGATAATCTGATGAATATATATGATTCTTCCAGTTCTGATATTGAAGAAGTCCTCAAAGATAATAACCTTTTGAAAAGGTAATTAGATGAACTACTGCTCAAACAAAAAAATGATGAGGCTAGAGAAGAAAAAGTTATAAATGTCATCACTAAAAGAGAAAATTTGAAGAAGTGGGTTGCCCAATTAAAATTGGCAGCTCAGGGTGCAAATGAAGGATTTCATGGTTTGAATAAAGAACTTTTTGGAGATGTCGATACCCTAAGAAAAGAATGCAAAGAAAGAGAACACCTACTTAAGAAAAATGATTCCCAAAATATAGGCCTTGTGTTGAGGCAAGTCATTAATTATGAGAGCCAAAAGCCTCCCAAGTCTCAAACATCAACAAGAGATATATCAACAACTAATGATAAACAAACAGAGGCTAATAAGGGAAAACAAAAATGTACTGGCATTAAAAATTTTGAGCCTAAGATTGAAGAGGGTATATCTCAGGATATATTCTCACTTGATATGGAGTTAGAGAGGGCTAGAAAGGCCAAAGATGATATTGCAAGACAGTTGGAAAAGGTAGAAATAGAAGTTGTTGTTGCAGAGATGAAAAGAAATATTGATTTCTTGAGTTCTCCAATTCATACCAATGTAACAAATGATAATATTGTAGTTACTCAAACTATGCATGTAAATACTTCTAGTATTTAGAATACTAGTGTTAATACAAATACCCAGACATGTGGTGCAACTCAAAGAATTGCATCACAACCAGGAGGGAGTGGAGTTAACAGAAATGTTGGTCACCAAAATGTAGGCATTGGTAATAGTAGCCACAATATTGGTACAAATTTTCAGAGAAAACCTATTCATCTAAAAAGATATAGGCAACTATTTTTTGATGGTATCCCTGGTCAACCAAACCCTATTCCTAATGAGATCAGAGATAAGATTTCCAAATTCAATGGGAATAATGCTATAACTCACGAGGAGCATCTAAAATCATCACAGATACAATGAATGATTATGAGATTGGAGATGAGGATGTTGTGATGAAATTGTTTGTGCAGTCTTTGATTGAGGATGTGAGAGATTGGTATCGATGCTTGCCTGATAATAGTATTTACTCATGGGATGCGTTTGTTAGAAGTTTCAAAGAATAGTACAGTGACAAGATAAATTCTAGCTTCATGTTGAATGAATTAAACAATTTGAAAAAATTTGCAAATAAAGGCATTGCCCAATTCAATATTAGATTTCAAAAGGCTATGTATAAGTTGTTCCAAGTATTAGGACTGCATGAAAATGTATGCCTCACCACTTACTATAACGCTTTAGATGGGAAGATAGCTTATTTACTCAGAGATAAAGATCCTCAGACTATGAGAGAGGAATATGAGTTGGCCATAAACATAGAAAGTAATAGCAGAGCTTCTGGTAAGCTTGGCAAACAGGATGACAGTAGACTCTGGAAAGAGTCAAAAACATAGTCAAATAAGAATCCCAAAGAAGAAGATAAAATGGATACATTAGTGAGTGTGGTGAAATATCTTGCTGCTAAGGTAGACAAGAATGAAAAGGGATTTCAAAATAATAGGCCACAATATCAAAGGCAAGATAAGCCTTATAGGCTGCAAGATTTTCCTTATAAAACCCAGTGGAAAGATGGAAAACCTTTGCCAGAAGAACAAACTGATCCTAAGAATAAAGAGGTCCCTGATCCATTGAAAAACAACAATGCACATAATGTAGAGAACACTCCCTGTTGCATGGCCTGTAATATGCTTCATTCCCCTTATCAATGTGCAGTAGCTCAAGGCATGGTAGAACCACGTAAAATGCTAGAACACAAGAAAGCCAGAGTGATAAAAGACCTGCAATAAATATGTGTGAATTTATTGTTGAAGATGAAAATGGAAGTTCAGAGGAAGAGCCAGAACAAAGTGTGCCTATTATAGTAAATTGTACAAACACCAAATTAGAACATGTCCATCTTGGAATGCCTGGTGTTGAGGAGATAAGATTTCTTACTATTTTTGCTACACGACATAGGCAAGAAGTTCATATTAGCTTAGAAACATAAAGGTTGATCAAAGTGGGAACCACCCTGGTTCACTTTCTATCACAGAAGTCATAAATGAAGAATCTACACATGATGTGGAGGAAACAAAAAAGAGAGAGGTTGAAAAGAATGAACCAAAGGACACTCTGGTTAAGGAAAATAAAGTTACCCCTACTAATGAACAAAAAATGAGACACTTGAAGGAGAGTAGAGGTAAAACATCTTCTAAAAATGTCATGAATTTCCCAACTTTTGATATGAAACAAGCTTTGTCCCAAATGAAGGTATCTATCACTTTAGTTGAGATGTTCAAAATTAGAGAGAATCGAGAAGCTGATTTTTCAAAACTATCTGCTTTACCTGATATACATGATAATACTGGTTTAAATTATGAATTAAGAGAAAAGCAAGAAGAAAAGGATGAAATCCCAGTCTGTGTAGAAAATGTGGTTATCCAGGAACCAGATCAGATTGATCCTTTTTATGTAACATTTCTTATAAATAATATGTTGTTGAAAAATTGTATGATAGATTCAGGAGCTGTTGCTAATGTGATGCCCTAGAGTGTGATTAAATAATTGGGATTGAAGGTTGACACTACTTTTGGTAGGTGTTATGCCATGGAAAACAGAGAGTTGCCTGTAATTGGGACTTTGAAAGGTATTAAGGTCAAGTTGGCCACATTCCCTGAAACTATTCTTAAAATGGACATTGTAGTAGTAGATACTCAGCCCCATTTTGGAATGCTACTATCAAGACAATGGGCTGCAGCAGTGGGAGGACATGTACAGTTGGATTTTTCCTTTGCAACCATTTCTATGAATGGAAATGAAGTTAAGTTATTTTGAGAGCCTAGGGCTCCTATTCTAGTGAAGAAATTTAATCCAAACGTGTTGAATCGTTTTGTGGATGTAGATATGCATAATTTCAGGGTTGAGAAGATTCAACCACAGTTGAAAAATATAGATCCCATAATAGAGGAGTTGGAATTGCAGCAGCATGGACTGTGGAAAATGTATTTTGATGGAGCATGCTCTAAAGAAGGTTCAGGATCTGGAGTATTATTTGTCTCCCCATTAGGTATTACTTTCAAGTACTCATTTTTGTTGTCCTTTCAATGTACAAATAATACAGCTGAATATGAGGCATTGTTGTTGGGATTAGAAATATCAATCAAGCATGGCATTAAGTTGTTAAGAGTTTTTGGAGATTCAGAGTTAGCCATATCCCAAATTAGCTCAAAATATGCTGCTAAAAATGATAGGCTAAAACAGTATAAACATGTTGTATGGGACATCATTGAATTCTTTGATGCATTTTCCATTGATTGGATAGAAAGATCTAAGAATATCATGGCAGATTTTTTGGCTAATGTGGCCCTGAAAAATGATGACTTAGCACTAGCAGGGGTATCTATTGTGGAAACCAAGATTAGGCCTGCCATTCCTAACAATCTATATAATTGGCAGGTTTTTTGAAAATGATGAAGATATCCTTACTTTCATTCATTGTGTGGATAATTATGAAGGTCAAGTCATTGTTTTTAATAATTTGGTAGAGGTTATTGATGGGAAAGAAACCATATTTGGCAATGAGATTTTACAATTGCAGACAAATGAAATCCCTAAATGATTAACTCAATTGGAAGGATTGTTTACTGATAATGATAGTCATATGTGCCAAAAGTCTTCTACCAAATTGGATGAGTTTGAGGAGGTAAATTTGGGATCAGAATGTGCTCCTAAGATTGTATATATTGGGAAGAAGTTGGCTCCTCATGTGAGAATGAATTTGATTAATTTATTGAAAAGGTTCAAACATGTTTTTGCTTGGTCTTATGAAGACCTTAAGGCTTATAGGGAAGATCTCTTTCAACATGAAATCCCATTAAAAAATAATGTTAAGCCTTTTAGACAGAAACAGAAGCCGTTCAATCCTTTGCTGGCCCCCAAAATGCAGTAGGAGCTCACAAAGCTCAGAGAGGCTGGGATAATAAAACCAATTAGACATTCTTCTTGGGTATCCAACTTAGTCCCATTCAGAAATAAAATTGGAGACATCAGGTTATGTGTTGATTTCAGGAACCTCAATGTAGCTTCTTTAAAAGATAATTACTCTTTGGCAAACATGGAGGCAATTCTAAAAAGGGTTACTGGTTGTGAACTTCTGTCCATGATGGATGGTTTTTCAAGTTACAACCAGGTGCTAGTTCAGGAGTCTGAGCAGTTTAAAATAGAATTTACAACCCCATGGGGTACGTATGTATATGTGAGAATGTCATTTGGCCTGATGAATGCAGGAGCTACTTTCCAAAGAGCCATGGATGTGGCATTTAAAGAGTTTGTAAATATAATTATGGTGGTGTATAAAGATGATTTAACTACATATTCAAAAAGGGATCAGGATCATTGTAAACACTTGGAGGAAATTTTTACCAAAGCCTTGGAATATGGGATTTCATTAAATCCAAAGAAATGTCACTTTGTTGTGATAGAAGGTAAATTATTGGGACATATAGTGTCAAAAGAAGGTGTTCGGATTTATCCTATAAGAGTGGAAGCCATTAATAAGGTCTTGCACCCAAAAAACATCAAAGGTGTTCAATATTTCCTTGGGAAAATAAACTTTGTAAGAAGGTTCATTGCAAACTTTGTTGAGATAGTGAAGCCCATTTTTAAATTGTTGAAGAAAAATGCTAAGTTTGGATGGGACAAAGAAGCTTAGTTATCTTTTGATGAGATAAAGATGTCTATTCAGCAAACACCAGTGTTAAGATCTCCAGATTATGAAAAGCCTTTTTCTCTTTTTTCTTTTGCTTCATTTCATACCATTGTTGCAGTGCTTTTGTAGAAGGATGATGAAGGTTTTGAGCATCCCATAGCATTTTTCAGTAAGTCTCTACAGGAAACAGAACTTAATTATGAGATAATGGAGAAACAAGCTTATGCCTTAACCAAGGCAATCAAGGTTTTTAGACCTTACTCAGTTTGTGCAAAAATAATTTCTTATGTGCTACATGCTACAGTGAAAGATATATTGTCTCGGTCTAAAGTTACTGGGAAGAGATATCGATGGATCAACAGGATCCAAGAATTTGATCTGGAAATTCAAGTTACTAAATTGGTAAGAGGTTTGGGCTTGGCCAAATTAATGACTAACATAAACATGGAATTGCCTCAAATAAATAATATACAGGCAATGAATATGAGTTATACCAGTATAGAATTGCAGCCATGGTATACTAATGTTGTGTTTTTTTTCTGAAAAATGGTAAGTGTCCAGAACACATGTCAAATAATCAAAAAAGAACTCTGAAATTGCAGGCTCAAAGATATGTATTGATACAAGGTGATTTATTTTGGAAGAGTAGGGATGGAATTTTATTGTTCTGTCTAAATGAATCACAATCTAAAAATTTCTTGAGTGAAATGCATAGTGCTATGTGTGGGGGGTATTACTCTACCAAGACCACAGCTCACAAAACTATTAGAGTTGGATTCTATTGGCCTTTTCTTTTTAAAGATACTCAAAATTTTGTACAAAGATGTGAACCTTGTCAGAGGTTCTCTTCTAAAATAAATTTTTCAGGAGCATTACTTTTGAATCCAATGACTGTTGAAGCACCTTTTTCCCAATGGGGTCTTGACTTTATTGGTGAATTTAAAGACAAATCCAATGGAGGCCACAGTTGGATTCTTGTGGCTACGGACTATTTCACCAAATGGATAGAAGCAATCCCATCAAAAAAGGCAACCAGTAAGGTGGTAATGGATTTCTTGATGGATAGTATTTTGACAAAATTTGGTGTGCCTACTAAGTTAATCATGGACAATGCCATGTGTTTTAGATCTGAGGAGTTTAAAGACTTTTGTGAAGATTATGGCATTATTGTATCTTATTCCTCACCATATCATCCTCAAGAAAATGGACAAGCTAAGTCTGGCAATAAAAGCATCATGAAGATCATTAAGAGGATTTTGGAGAAAAATAAAAATCCTTGGCACTCAAAGTTGAAGTTAGCTCTCTGGGCTGACAGGGTAATAGTGAAAAGAGGAATAGGGGTATCCCCTTTTGAAATGGTTTATGGAACTTGGGCAAGATTGACTCTGAATAATTTGTTACCTATACATAAATTTCTACAAGGAGAGGAATTTGAAGAACAAGAACCCATGATGGAGAGGATGGATCAATTGGTGGAATTAGAAGAAATAAGAATAGAAGCACACAAAACAAATATGAAGCTCCAACAATAGTCTAAGTACCTGATTGATAAAAGAGCTATTGAAAGAAAGTTTCAGATAAATGAAATGGTGCTTCAATGGAATGCTAGAAAATAAGAAAAGGGAAAACATGGTAAGTTTGAACCATTGTGGATGGGCCCCTTTGTAGTTCAAAAGTTTCATGGTCAAGACTCATACTTTCTGAAGAATTCTAATGGTGAGATATAGGAATTTTCAGTGCATGGACAATTCCTAAAACACTATTTCTCATAAATTTCTTTGTTCCATGCATAGTAGAATAGGTTTCCCTATTTTAGGTTATGGTTTTGTTGTGTGCACATGTATAGTTTTGTTTCAATTTGTGGTCTGCCTCCCAAAGTTTTGGTTTCTAATGTTAATATTGCAATTAACTTTCCCCAGTCGGAGCCATTGTTAGCATTGCATATTGAAAATTTTCAAATTTCAAAATTTGGCCTTGTTCCCACGTATCTTGGTTCAAATTTATGTTTTTTCATGTGAAATGGGTTCAAAATTAGCTAAGTTTTCAGTTTGTCTTGTTTTAAGCTTAATCGCATAGTTGCACTAATTCATTTTAAGTAATCTTTTGAGTCCATGAGTGAGCGAGTCATTGTTTGGTTTGTCATCGCGCAATCGCGGTCATGTTGGAGTTAGGTAAATTTGTTATACGAGTGAGTGATATGGTGGTCAAAAGGTTCATTGCGCAATCACGGTTTGTTTAAGAAGTCAAGTATTTTGTCAGTGACTGCGTGACGTTATGAGGTTTGTTGTTTATTGCTCAATCATGGAGGTCTTAAGTTGTCATTTTTGGGCTCAGCGAGTAAGTGAGCGGTTAGTTTTAGCATATCACACAATCGCGGTTATTTTATGTCATGAGATTTTAAGTCTGCAACTGAGTGAGCATTATGAAGTCAACTCTGTCATTCACTCGTCGAAGGTTTTGGTTCATGTATTTTTCTACGTGAGTGCACAGGGAAGTCAAAGTTATAAAGTATCGCTTGCTCGCAAAGGTTTTGACTAATGTATTTTTTGTTGTAAGAGTAGGCGATGTTGTATATTTTAATGATTGAATGGTTCTTATCGCTCAGTCACGTTGGAAGCTTTCAGGGTTCTGAGGTGAGAGAGTGCACAACTAAAATATCAAGTTTGTCATCGTTCACTCGCCGGTGATTTGTTGTTTAAGTTTTGGAGCATGCGAGTGCAAGACGAAGTAAAAAGGGCAAGTTGTCACTCAGTCGCTAATGAACAAAGTCAGGTCAAAAAGGGTTAGTGAGTACGTGATTAATGAACTATTGAAGGATTTTTGAAGGTACCCACTCACTCACAAAAGGTTTGCTCATAAATAATTTCAATGCACGAGTACGCGACTATGGGTAATATAGATCATTGCTTACTCATTGATAATGTTGGGCTGATGTATTTGGCAATGCGAGTGAGTGACAAGTTAAAAGATGTAATAAATGGATCATCACTCACTTGCAAAGGTAAAAGAGTAGATCAAAAGGGCATCGCAAGTGTGTGAGAGGAAATAATTCATGATCGATTCTAATCATCGCTCACTCGCTCATATTCAAACATGATGAGCTAGAGGCTAGCAAGTGCGTGATCAGGAAATGCTTGAGAAATGGATTTGTACTCGATCACTCGCATGGGTTTGAAGAAAGTGAAATGTTAAGCAGTGAGCTTGTGACTAATGAAAGGAAGTATGTCACCACTCACTCGCATAGATGTAAATGTAACTAATAAAGGGATAGCGAGTGTGCGATTAGTAAATGACCAAGTTGCTATTTAGGTCATCGCTCAGTCGCGAAAGAAACAAATCTAGACAAAGAGAGACCACAAGTGTGTGGTTGTTTGTAAAGAAGGGTCTTATCACTCACTTGCAAGGACATTTTTGAATACAAGTCTCGTACAACAAGTGAGCAACAACTTGACAAGTGGATCATTCCCGATTTATGAATACAAAAAGCTAAAAGTGCGTACTCTGTTCCAGCAAGGATGAAGGAGTGTGAATTAATGGTAGCATTAGTTTTAGAAATATGATTGTGTGACACTACAAGTGCGATAATTTGCATTCAAGTGGACAAGACACTGATTTGATAGCTATAAATTTGAATGATTGAGCTATTTTTCTATAGAACTCTTATTTTTGCCTTTGAGAATTTATGAGAAAACAACAGAGATCATTTCTTGAGATTGCATTCTGAGAGAGAAGATGAGTCAAGCTACTACCAATACAGCCTCACAAGGGTTTAAGAAGAAGAAGGTTACAGTTAAGAAATACGTGGAAGAATTTGCTGAGTTGTTTCCTGCAATGTTAAATACAAACAACGCCAATTAAGATGAATGGAAGGATAGATGGTGCCAATGCAGAAATCCGGTTACTCCCAATTTCTCTGGTAACACTCTTTTCCATTATTTTTGGAATAATAGGGCTAAATCAATTCCTATTTGCAATCCTTGGGAATTAAATATGGCAAAATTAAATGTGCCTGATGTCTATATTGATATAGGCCTTATAAAGGAACTAGCTAAGAATTATTGCCCAATAGCTAGGGTAATTAGGAAGAAAAACAAAGAGACCCTAGTATCCATAGATAGAAGATCAGTAGCAAGAGTCTTTGGAATCACTGGTGCATTATGCACAGAAATTGACTTAGAAAAGATACAGGCAGATTTCAAAAACAGGGAAAATTTGATCAAGAAGTATGAGATGCCCAAATTCATGCCCAGGGTAGATAGACATTTGGTGATAATTCCAGATAATGTTCAACCACCTTTTGACCTATCCCTCTTCCACCATTATGTGAAATGCACAATGTATGGCCTAACCAAAGTATTAGGTTTTGATGGAGATTCTACTGTGCCCCAAGACGTGCTCATGATGGCCCTAAATATCTAGCACCTAGAGGTCAATACAGATTATGATTATGTGGGATACATAGTTGAGGCTATACATGCTGCATTGGTGGAAATACAATCAGATGCCCCTGTACCAACTTTTAAACATTACTCACATTCAATGTTTATGATTCTCTATTATAATAGGGAGTCCATGGATAAAGAGATGAAATTTTTTGATTCAGAATATGGTGTCACTACGCCAATCCAAAGGTGGACCCAGGTTTGGGATAACTCTTCTATAAATTCATCTTGTGTATGTTTCTGTAATTGGATTGTGGATCCAATCTTTGATTTTGATAACAGAGCATGGAAAATACTTCAGAAAATTGAAAAGGCAAATACAAAAAAAGCCGCAAGATGAAGGTCATGGAGATAACCAAATGATACTATTTGGAGAATTCCATAAAAAGTGATGATGGCCAATGAATTCATCAAACATGATGAATTCATAAAAATTAAGGAATTCAAAATCTTCGTGATCAAATTGAAGAAAAAGGATTTGAGGCAAAGCTTGATCATAGGTGAAGGAAAAGAGGAAAATAATGAGGAGATTGTGAAGACACTCTAGGATTATGATCCTGAGAGTGAATTGATTACTGTGGAGCAGGCCAGATTATTGGTACAAAATAGTGGAGTGTTGTTAATGCCTGTCTGGGACTTACAGTCCACTTTCATTGGTGATCAAATTAGAAGGAAAGAAAACGCTCTGATAAAAACAAAGATTGAAATAGATGAGGTATTGAAAGGATCAAGATTTTATCCTAAGTCTAAGACTTTAGCCATTTGGTCTTTAGCCCCTACTACACAGAAGCCTTTGTTTATGACCATAAGGGAGGAAAAAATAGCTGATAGAATGATTTGGAATTTACAGAATACCAGTGATACTGAGATCGCCCAGCTCATGACTCAAGTATCTTTCATGAATTTAGCAAAAATAGAGGATTTTTCAAAAAGATATGAGACAACTTTTGGTCAAATGATGGATGTGTCCAAGAAACATGAAGAATTTGTGGTTCATAACCACACCATGGAGGAGAAAATAGCAAAGTTAAAGGAAGAATTGGAAGAAAGTAAGAAGAATACATCCCCCCAGAATGTACCAAAAGATGAAACAAATGTTGCAATGGAAACAAAAGAGGACTCAACACTTGCAAAAGGTCATTCTAAAGAGATATCACAGGGACAAAATAATAATGTTATGTCTATCATATTGCCTATACTACAACATCGGATTGATGTTTTGAAGGAAAAGACCAAAATAGTGTATACACTATATGGATCACTACAGGAAGCCTCGAGAACAGCTGCTAAAGCCATGACATTTCTGGAACCTACTTTAGAAACTTGGTCTGGAAAAGATAGGATAATGGACAAATTGAAGACAGGCATGTTATACAGTGATGGTTTTCCTAATAAAATCACAGACACTATTGAGATGATTAATGAAGTGAATGATACTTATACTTTCTTCAATGGCAATGTTGGGTTAATAGATAACAAATTGCAACTATTTGGTAATTATTGCCCTCCATTAGTTCCAAATATTTATGATGAATCAGGTATGTTAAAACCACAATCAGACTAGAAAGAAGAATTTGATGGAATATTCAAGGATGAGGAAATGAAACAGTGCCTGGAAAAGGATACTGATGCAAAGTATTGTAATGAATTGATTGTTAAACTTTTAAAGTTTGAAACAGATATGACAAAGTTTGTTGTCGAGGCCAGAACAACTATGGACGCCAGGTGGACAGAAGTTGTTACCAAGCTAGAGCAGGAAAAGACTTTTGATTGGCCCACCACCAAGGAAGTGAACAGGTGGGAAGCAAAGCTAAAAGGATGAGGAAGATATTTTCAAGTGCAACAATAAATTTTGTTCAGACTTCACATACATTGTGCCAGTCGTGTTATTTTTTAATTTTATTTTTCTATCAGTTGTAAAATTTGTTGCAAAGATTTTGTAAAACTTTCCCATGTAGTCTATAGCTTGTTGCATCCTTAGTTATAAAAGGATTCCAAGACTACTGGGAAAAGGATAGCCATTTTTCATTTGGGAGTACAAGTTTGAATTGTATAAACTCTGGTTTAAGACCAATGTATTTTGAGTAGGGTTTTGAAAGCTTTATGGTTGGATGTAATTACTTTTGATATGAATACAAATGGAATCCATCAATAGTTTCTGAAGAATATGATGAGTACTTGTCTTCATTACTATGTTCTAAATTTTATTTAAATTAAATACTCAAGGAATGTTCAATTTATGTGTCTGTTAGGCAGATTTTGGGATTGTCTTAGGGTTCTTTCAAGGAAATATCAAAATCTCCTTAGGGTTATTTCAATAATATTTAGAGTATCAAATGAATTTGATGAATTAGTTTATCATATGTGTGAAGGTTGATATGCAAGGTGTATCCATTTTCATTTTAGATCTGTAGATTGTTTTAAGTTCATATTCACAGCAATTGATTATAAATATTCATAGTGACTCCATGCCCTAAGATAAAGTACTGATCTATTTACCATTGGAATAGGTGACTATCATATTGAAATTGATCTTTGTCATTATGTTAGAATCTATCAAATAAATGTTGCAGAGACTGATCTCTGTAATTCCATTTTTATCTGCTAGAACTATTTTGTGATTTGATTGTTCTGAGTCAGAAGGATATTCCCACCCGATTTTATGGAGCTCAAAGTGTAGGGGGTTTAAAACCTTGTTTTTGTCTTTTTGTATCTTGCTTGATCAGTGTTTGGGACAAATAGAGAAAGCTCATTTAAATTATTTCATAAGTCAGCAAGAAAAAGAACTAACACAACCTACAAGCCAAAATGTCCTAAAATCTTCATAAGACTTTTTAGGTTCCCCTGCACCAATAACTGTCATAATCCTATTTGACAAGAAATAAATAAATACAAATTACATATTTATTTTTCCCCTATTCCACCTTGATCCAATAAGTTAATCAAAATAAATAAATAAACAAGCTAATCTCTTATACATGTTTAAGTGTGATTAATTTAATTAATAACATTTAAATCCAACCTATCCCTAAAAACCTACAATGATACCTTAGCCATCTCTTTGTCTACATCATGACCCTCAATTAATGCATGCAATTCTCACATATGAGTGAAGAAACTTTTCAATTATACCTATGTGTCTTCATTCGTGTATGGGAAGACACTTTTAAATTTTCTCTTCCCTATGTGATCTCTCACACATGTGAGATTATTCACTTGTCTCCATCCATCTTTCCTAACATCATTCCCACACATGTAAGAGAACTCATTCTCAATCCTTGGATTTGGTCCAACCAATTCTAGCCCTTTATATCTCCTTGATATTTATCCTCCTCAAGTACATCAAACAAATGATTCCATTTGTTAATCTCTCACCTACCTTGATCTATCATCCATTCCTAACCTTGATATTTAAACTAAATTTAAGACAATGATCAACTCGCCCTTAAAACTATAAATCAAACACTCTCCAAGCCAAAAAAAAAAAAGACTACATCCCATTACAAAGTCATGCTACTAGATCTAAAAGCATCCTATAATCTTCTATAATTCAACAACACCATCTACAATAAATCACAAGAAGTTGAGAGAGCTCTTATGAGACGTCTAAACATTGTGTGTTTATCTCTTCAAACATAAAATTGAGGAGCAATATAGAGAAAACTAAAGGTTGTTCCATTACATTTAATCTTTATCATTCCTGATTTTAATATGTCTTCACTAGATATTAAGGGCCACATCACCATATTCATTTTTCTATATTAGGGTAAAGTTTATATTCCCTCATGCCCATCTCCAACACATTGCTTATCATACTTGTCGTTTGAGAAATACTACATGCTAGCTATATAAAATATTTATGAGACTAATGTATTGTACATGATACATGTTATTATATAATTGGAATAATTTCATGAGTCACATATTGTTTTCTATCATCTCTTCTAGTTACTCATATTTGATGGATGCATTAATCGAAGGGATCATGTCCTATGATGAACACTCCTTTGATGAACTTGCAAATAGTCACAAAAACATAAATAAAGACTTAGAATTATATTTAAATAGATCAAAGATAAAACCATATGGTACCATTTGACATGTCATGTTGTCCTATGTTTATATATTTAGTAGGTCATTAATATATTGTGTTTCATACAAATATTTTTTTAACCCTACTCTCCTCTTTCCCATGATCATAAATAATAATCTTAGCTTGTACTTATTTTTATTTTCACTTATATATAACTTTATATTCTCATTGCATATATTTCTCTATTTTATAGGTTCTCTCACAACCCATGTACCAACAAATGAATAGACATGATAGGATCTAGCGGGGTCCATTACTTTACATGGACCCTAAATCCTTTTATGTCCAAATATTTACTTTATAAGCATATTTGTGAGTTCTTGTATACTTTGAGATATATAATCATTTTAAATTTAATGTACACCTTAAAGTAGAAGGAAAAAATGTAATGGTAAAATTTTGATACCCATTTAGCATTAGGCCTATTTTGATGAAATACCTTAATACATTTACATGTCAAACATATCAATGCACGTGGAAATGAGAGAAAAGGCTAAAACCTTATATCCTGGATGCACATGCTATTTGATAGTTAATGGTTATTATTATTATCAAGAAAGATTGTAGAGATATTTATTTCATTCAACGTTCCTTTAAAATGTAATTGCATACTGTATTTAAAAAGAAAATATCATATAACCACATAATCTCACCGTCCAATTTATACAATCTCTCTAATATTTTTGGATTATATTTTAACAAAATTGTAGAAATATGACTGTCAAACTTGAGCCTCTAACGATGTTATCTAATTGATAGGGTTGTATATCTCCATATCATGATTGTCATCAATTTTGAATTTTGTAATGATGAATGATTAGAATGATACACAATTTGACCTCTGTAAAATATAAGATTAATGGACAATGACTAGATTCAAGACTAAATGAACCAACATTTCTAATCATGAGGTGAACATGAAATAGATGAGCTTTTAATTGGGTTGTCCCAACAAAGGTGTTTAGGGTAGACAATAGTACACCAATAAAACCTAAATTTTTGGGGGGTTAAGAATTTAGTGCATTTGAATTAATTTTTCTCTCCACCATAAACATCTATAGATTTAATTTAAATGGAATAGAACATGTAAGCATATATATATATATATATATATATATATATAACAAAACTGAAAATTAAATTGTTTATTATTTAAAATTAGTGCTTGATTTATAATATTAGTTTTTAATAAAATTAAAGAGTTTCTTTATTCTAAATGTTAATTTTTTAAAAATTTGAGGTGATTTTTTTTATATATAATAGTGAAAATGTATACTATACATTTGTTCAAATTATTTTAGTTGATTGAACTCCAATTTCATTTCTTTAATTTATATTAATAATAAGTAAAAGTTAAATATTTATTTAGCATGTAGTAATGGTAAAAGTTTTATATCTATATTTTTTTCTTTTATATTGTGGGCTTATGTTAATGAAATTATTATGTTTTAATCCACAATAATTAGTGTCTTTTATGATTTGGACCCACTTTAGTTTGAGTACAATTTATACAATAACAAATTTAGGTGTGTCATATTAGTATGAATTGATTCATGATATTGTACTATCTTGATTCCATTAACACTTATTTGTATAAATTGATCCTCATCCTTAGATCTCCTAATCTTCAAAGTTGATTGGATTTGTAGGTGTAAAGTCTATCTAGGTTATTTTGTAGTAGCAAATCTAAACTTAACACATGTTTGTGTTGATTTTTTAGTATGTTGTATTTGTAGATATTGTTTGATTGCTTTTGCAATGATTTTTAAGTCATTAGAAAAGTATTTACATGAAAACAACAAATCAAAATCTTAGAGCATTATAATCTCATCTTCCACTTGCATTACTATAATCACACTACTTGCTTCTATATTATTTTCAATCATTTTTTAAGTTGTTAAATTAGCTAGGGGTTTGAATAAGGAGAACACAAGCTTTGTAAATTTACAAATTCTTTAACAGTGTTTTTCACTGTGACTAGTTTCCTTATTGTATTTTAAACACTAGAAAATAAAGAGGAAAAATTTAATCACTTTGATACAAATCCAAATTTAATTTTGCATCAAAAATAAGATCTACATTTACAAAAATAAATTAAAAATTATTATTAAAATATGAAAAATATTGATAAATATTTAGCAAAATCTTTTGAAAAATAAACACCTTTACCTTATTTTATTTTATTTTATTTTATTTCAATATTCAATTTCAACTCTTAAAGGCTAAACTTTTATGATCATTGAATTAATTATTTGTGAAACACTTTAATTTAAAGGCTAAAATTTTATGCTAGAAACTTCAATTTCAACTCTTAAAGGCTAAAGTTTTATGCTAGTAACTTCAATTTCAACTCTTAAAGGCTAAACTTTTATGCTAGTAACTTCCTAACTAGTTACTTTGATTATGAAGTGGTCACTACAATAGGCTATTGGAGATGAAGATATAACATATGAGGTTATACCTTTGGCCCTTCTATTACTTTGTCTTTAGCCAAGAGGCTCTTCAGTTGGAGTGAGAGGACCTCCCATCCATGAAGTTTTAGTTATGCGTGAAACTTTTTCCTTAGATCTCATTGAATTGTAGACTTTAGTTTAATCTGGACGGTCTAATCTTAATTTTTGGTTTATATATTATATTTATTAAATTATATTATAATATATCATATGATATACTATAGTATACTATTTTATATATTATATTATATTATAAAATATATTATAATATAATTTATCTTATCATATTATATAATAATATATTATAATATATTATATTTATCATATTATATTGTAATCTTAATTTTTGGTTTATATATTATATTATAATATATCATCTGATATAATATAGTATACCATTTTATATATTATATTATATTATAAAATATGTTATAATATAATTTATCTTATCATATTATATAATATTATTGTTTTATGCAAAATATGATATCATATAATATATATAATATAATCTTAATTTTTGGTTTATTTACATTGTAACAATTATTTATAGGCTATATATATTTATTTGTTTATTTATTAATATATAATATATTAATAGGCTATATATATTTATTTATTTATATTTATAGGCTATATATTTATTTATTTATATATTTATTAATATATAATATATTAAAAAAATATAGTAGATATAATCAAATATATAAGTAAAGAAGAACAACTTTAATAAAGATTGATATTGACTGAGGAAAAGTGGCGTCTGCTCTGTGTTGAGCCTCTACGTTCCCCAAGTTTCAATGCACATGTGTCATCTCTCCAACACCAGGTGTGGTTTTTCCAATTTAATGCTTGCTTTTATTTTTCAATGTCCATTCACTCTCCTCTCGGCTCTTCGGTAGAGGTCGTATCCTCTGCCATAACTCCCACTAGGGTTCCCAAAAAGCCTAACTTGATGAGCACATTAAATATGCCTAATGAAACACATTTTGCACCTCTACCACACAAAAATTTCTCTGAAGTCATCTCAAACTCATCCTTTTTCATTTGTGCAGGTGCTAAATTCAACCTATCTGGCCCTAATAAAATGCGTGAACTAGGTAAGGGCTCTGGAAATGTCTTGACATCTTTTTCCATTTCTCCAAATTTTGAAATGGCTAATGAAATTGCAAAAGAAAAAACTAGGTTAAGAAATTATGCCATCTTCTTTGCTACGGTTGAAATTGATAAATGCCCTGCTCAAAATTTTCTGGATGATTGGTTCCATAATTATTGGAATTTGAAATTAGGGCACCATATTTCATTCTGTAGACAATTACAAAAAGGTTTGTTTGTTGTTTTCTTTAATAATCTTGAATCACAGGAAGTTGTCATTAAAAGGCAATATTGGACTATGGGTAATGCTTCTTTCTATGCCCTTGCCTAGATGCCAGAAGCTATCCATGAAGAAGTACATGCCCTTTCGGCTGCGCTGGATTCTTGTGAAATAGCTACCGCCTTTTCTTTGGTGTTTTCTCCCGTAATTACTTGAACCATTAGGAAAGGTCATTAGGTTGGATGATACTACCAAACTTTTCCCTCACATGGATGCTAGAGCCCTTGTCTCCTTAAGGCTTGGAATTGATATTCCGTCTATTCTGGACATCAACATCTCTAAAGATACCTACTCTGGCCCAATTGAGATTCTTGGCGGGCTTAATGCATGTTTTCTTTTTAAAAAAGAGGGTCACCTAAGAAAGGATTGTCCCATCATTAAGCGTAAAACAACTTCTGTGTTGCCAACTCTGTCCCCTACTGCTCATGCCTCAAAGAATCCTGGATAGGTTTCACCCACGACCTCTACTACTCCTCAGACTCAACCTCATGTTGTGGGTCCACAACACACACCCCATTTTTTGGTCCTCTGACCATGGGGACCCCCCTTCTTTTGCTTTTTTCATTCTTGGTCTTGTCTGCCCCCTTGAGTCCTCACTCAGTCAGTCTCAGAAGAACATGTATCAGTATGATTAGACAAGGAAAAACACCTTTTTTGGCCTTTCAGCCCTTTTGGAATTTCAGAGGACCATAGTACTCTGAAATAATGAAATGACCAAAAGGCCAAAAGTCCTAAGGTATCTACCACCAAAATTTTGGTATTTCAGACACTAAAACCACCAAAAATGCAGACATAAGGCCCGCGAGTTACAGATTACGAAGGCCCCAATTCGAGATCACTTTGTGTTCTCGCTCAAAATTCCTCGAGACCTCGTAGCTTCAATGATTTTCACCCTCAACCCTGAGACTGACCGCACGTGCCCCTCCAAGCCTTGTTGTGTCATCCTACCCCGCTCCTAGCCCCTCTGAGGTAGGTCTCCTTCGCTGCCTCATGTTTTCTTTTCACTCCTTGGGTTTCTTTTTAGGTTTTAGGGTTTTTCGCCCTGGCACTTGTCTGGCCTAGGGCGTGCGGATCTCCATCTCCCTTGGTCTCTAAGGGCCTTTGGGTAACTTCATTTTAGCAGGAGGTCTGTCTGTGTTGAGTCAAGTTTTATCCTCTCATTTTTATGTTAGGGTTTCATTCGGTCGCGACCTTTGTCGCAGGTTTTCGGCCTTTGAAAGGCCAAAAATTGGGTCTAGTTATAGTTTGCCTCATTTCACAGATTTGGCCCTTTCAGCATTTTGGACCTACAAAAAGTCCAAAATTCTGACAAGACTGAATCCCCGAAAGACCCGTTAGCTCTCGTCGCGATTTTGGAGCTTTGGCCTTGTCAGCGTTTCGGACCTCCGAAAGGTCCAAAATGCTGACAAGTTCGAATCCCCAAAATCTAGCCTTCAAACTTTGCAATTTTGGACTTTTGGATGTCGAAAGATCTGAAGAAACCCATTCTCCAAATAGTGGATTTTTGCACTTTTGGCCTTTTCGGTCTCTGAACTAGTTTTCAGCGTCCGCAACCATGAAAAGGCTAAAAGTGCAAAAAACCTACATTTTAGGTTACTTAGAGAGATTTTGCTCTATTTCTTAGTTTAGTCAGCTTTCTTTTAATTTGTCCTTCAAATAAGATACTAATACTTGCATGTTTTACTATAGGAATGCCTGAGAAGAAGACTACTTCACCCATGAAATACCAATACAAGGGGAACATTCCTCCTTCACAAATTAGCAACAGGCACAACGAAATCATCGATACCGATATCGACAACATGGATTGGGATGACTTCCTGACAAGGTGTGGCCAACCAGCCAGGAGATCAGAGGATTGTACCTCCCTGGTATTAGAAGGACTGGTCATCGCAGCAGCCCACCCAGTAGTCGTATCTTCACCCAAGCTGATCATGACCCTAGAAAACCATTATGACTCTGAAAAAAGGGTGGTCCAAAATACCAAAGGCCAAGTAGTATTGGATATCAGGCTAGATGTCATAGAGGATGTCTTTCATCTCCACAAAGGCGTAGACAAGTTCTATGACTTTTTCATAGAAAAGGGAAACTTATGGTTCAGAAATAAAGGGGAGGAAACTTATGAAATAGTCAATAACCACTACCTCGAGCAACCACTTCCAAAAAATAAGCTGGACAAAATAGACTTGAGAAGAGGATACATGAAAGATGACATTAAGGCAGCCATAACACTAATAAGCTGAGTATATGGGTTACCACAATCATTCCAACTAGAAAATTGGATGATTCTCCTTATAGAGAGACTCAGGGGCCACAGGTCTAGGTTTGACTGAGGAACCATCATCAGTGACAAGTTGAATGAATAGCTAGTGGCAGTAAAACACAACCCTAAGTTCTATATGAGTACTTACGTGGTGCACCTACTGGCAACAAGGGCAGATTACCCAGGACTCATCAAGAGAGGAAGCCTAAATGACCCCAATGCATGGCCTCACATCATATACCCCCAATTACAGAAAAGGGCAAAAATGTCACAAGATAGCCCAGACTATCGGATAGTCAACGATGCCTTCATTTTTGCAATCATCTAATCTATTGAGGGTGATTTTTCCAAAAATGATGTAAGAGGAAGTAGTCACCAAGGTGAGGGCCATAGGTGCCTATTACATACAATTCAGAACCTTCACATACATTCAGATAGAAGGATCAACTGTGAATCCAAAGAAGTTGCCTAGATATCCATCTGACTGGATAATCATTTTGGAAATGGCCTGGTAACTTGCAGATGCCTATGAACACATAAAACACAAGAAGAAGCACTGTTGGTATTTTCCCATCTCACTGGGACCATATACCCTAAAGGACATGAAGATCTGTAAATATTTGGCCTTCAAATGGGATGACTATCCCCTACAACTCTATGGCACAGTGCAGGCTCGATTTGACCCTATAGGCACATACAACCACATTATTGGCAAGTTCTACATTCATGAACCACACTTGGAGGATCACTGGATGAATTGTGTAGATGATCATGAGGTCAGAATCTGGGATTATTGTAGAATGACACTTACCTTGGCAAAAGAAGTCATAAAGAGCCTTATTCCCCAAAAGCTTTGGGAGTATGATTCAGAAGAGGTCCTAGAGGCCATCTATACAGATGACAAGATATATGACCGACCCATCATGAATGCAGAGGTCAAAAAAGAAGAAAATGATGACATAAATTTTTGGGTAAGGCACATAATGAGAACAACGGAAGAATGGATCAAGAGGCCCTAAAAAATGAGCCCAATACCTGTGAAAACATCAATGGATCCACCCAAGAAGGAGGATAAATAATGCGGAGAGATAAATATAGTGTCGCAATACAAGAAGGCACCGCCACAAAAGCCAAGCATGATGTATGGCCATGAACACGCAGTAGAGTACGGGTCAAACCCAAGGCTCCTAAAATAAGAATGACTAGGAAAATAGATCCTCCCATAGGTCCAACACAGGTTTCACCTGATGAAGGACCCTCCACATCTAAACAATCTCCTCCTACCACCGGAAAGGGGAAGAAGACATATAAGACGACGAAGGCTTATGTGTCTCCGCAATTAGAAACCATACAGGAGGACCCACAAGAAGAGGAGGAAGAGTCCCTCTATTTAAAAGGAAAAGGTCTCATAAAATAAGAGATAAGGAGACTAGTAGGAAGCACCAGGAGGATCCTAAAGAGCAAGATAACCCCTTAGATGCTCTAGGATCAGATGGGTTCCAAATGTCAGACTTTGAGGTTCTAGAAGGTTTCTCAGACCAAGGCCAGGATACGCCGAGTTATGCAATAGGATATGAAATAGGTGAGCCTTCTTTTTTTCAACTACATGTAATCTTAACTCCACCTCCCACTCAATTTACTAATCCAAAGCCAAATATACCCAAAGTGAGAGATAGTTCTAAAGAAGATCAAGAGCCTGGGAATCAGGACTCTCCAATCACCCAAGGGTAACTACCAATGAGCCTACAACTGAGACCACTATTGTTACAATGCCCCTTCACACTCTTACTCCACCAACTACTCTCTCACCTCATATTCCTACTCCACCACCATTTCTCCAAACTCCACCAACTACTCTTCCACTTCCAATCCCAAATCTCCCAACACCTACTCCACCACCATCGAGCCCTTTGACTTGCCACATCTCGACCCCTGGAGGATCAATAACCAAAGAGGCTACATCACCCTTTTAAACCACATTGAAGGTTATGACTGGTCTCAATACCAAAGCCTCGATTAGTTCCTCAGGATAGGAAGACAAAAGCCAGGGAAGACAAGATGAGGCAATGCAAGAAGGAAACAAGGCAGAAGAGGAAAGGGAAGCAGAAGAACACCAGGGAGAAGGGGAACAAGGGGAAAAAATATAGGGACAAGGAGAGGGGCCAAACGAAGAGGTAACCCCAGGGTCCCAAAATTTAGATTCAATTCTTCAAGTTACCCCATATGAGTTGGTCACTGCATCTAGGAGACCTACCTGGTTTACTAAAGAAATCCAGTCAAGGAGAAGGACCTATTCAGACAAGGATGAAGGTGAAAATATGGGTATAGCATCCTTAGGGAAAGCCTTTCATCAGGCAAAAATTGTGTTACCCGCACGGACAATGTCCTATGTCACTTGGGACATTATAAAGCGCTGGAAGGCACAGGTTGTAGTCCCATCCGCTAGCACTTCTCAAGCCCCGACTACCTCAGAATACTATACATTTGAAGAGGTAGATTTAGGGGAACCTACCAGGGAAGGGAGAAAGACACTAGATACCTTGGGGCTCAAACATGCTCTGGGTTTCATGAGTAAGGACAAAGAGACCATAAAAACCTTGACCGAGTATAATGAAGCCTTGAAGAGATTCATTCACAAAATGGTTGGTCCCATTGACCCAAACTTCCCAGAGGCCTCATTACAGGTAGTGTTTGATAAAAGAAACACCCCAGACTTGCTAGCAGGTTTAACCCCATCCTTCATCAAAGCAAGCGCAGATTGGAAGGAATATTTTGAGCATTACAGGGAAGGTGTCATCAAGCAAATATTCAAACCTTATAGGGTTATCCTTATAGAGGCTACAAACTTGATTGATCTGATGATAGATGAGGGTGGCCTGGAGTCCAAAATAAGCAAATGGCAAACCGCCCTCCAGGATTTATAGATCATTAAGAAATAGTGCTTCCAAATCCTGGTGAAGATATATGAAGGTGAAGAGTTAGACAATTTTGAAACTTGGATCAAGTGCATGATCAAGATAATCAACATTTATGAAAAGTGTCAAGCCTCCATATTAGAGAAACAAAAAGCATTCTTGGAATGGGTGGAGGAAATAGATGCTTTATTCACCAAGGCTGGCCTTGATTTGTACTAGGATGAAGCTAAGAACATCTTGCGGTTTTCTAAAGAAGTGGTCCAATAATTTAAGGACATTATGACAAGTGTAGAAACTAAGGAAGCATTGCAACAATTGTTTCATTCAAAAGAAGAGATGACACAGATGATGAATCATGTAGAGGAGATCTAGTTTTTCGCTTTCAAACTAACTGCCTTCAAAGAAAAGTAAGAATAGAAGGTTAACTAGGAAAAAAGGAAGGGGATAAACTATGACGAGGTTCAGGAAATCATACAAAGGCTCTGAGCTGCAAGCCCAGAGGTATTCCCAAACTGACCCCTTGGACCACAAAGCAATTTTGAAGAGGCAATTTTTGACACTTAAGAAATTTCCTTAAGGCAGATTTCGGATCTTTTGGCCTTTCGGCCCATGCAAGCAGAATAGTTTTCGGCCTTCAGCCTCCCAGATTCTTCAGCCTTTCAGCCCTCCAAGTTTTCAGCCTTTTCGGTCTTCTAGATACTTCAGCCTTTTTAACCTCTGACAAGTTCAAACTTCAGACCAAAGTTCTAATGGAAAACACTTAGAAGTTTTTGACACTAAAAAGTTTCAGAGTAGAGGTCAGTGTCTGAAAAAATTGAGTGTTTCCAGCGAGATCACATTTTTTGCACACCAGTTGAACTCTAGATCTAATTGATTGTCAGCTTGAGTTCATTTTGAAGGGACTAAGGGTCCCCTATCAGTCTCCACCACTGGAAGAGCTTCCAGATGAAGATTCCAAGAAAGACACAGAAAAAGGAAGAAGACTCCAATTTTTTAGAAGAAACCCTCCTTCTTTTCTCTTCCTTCTTGGCGAGTTTGACCCTCCCTGCATGGGAAAACTGATTGTAAATGGATTCATGGATCCATGCAAGTTATCTAGTGTCAGTTAAGAATAGTTTCCCTTTTAGTAAAGTTTTAGTTTAATTTATTTTTCTCTTTGATGCCCTAAATTTGGAATTCAGAGTTGTGGATCAAATTCTATATATTGTAATCACAAATCAATATAAAGGGTTGGATAATTCAATAAAGATATATATTTTGTGCTTCATTCATGGTGTGTGAATTGCTGCTACGTATGTGAAATTATTGAGTGTATGCTTGCATTATTAATTATTTTCAGAGAGCCTCTTGTTTATTGTGTTTCAAATTTGTGTTCCTTTTAGTTGGAGTTTGTTGTTGTTCACTTGACCTTGCTATGACGAATGCGTGGAAGAGATCATATTTGGGCTTAACGATAGATCTATCTTGTGGGTGCACACATATTGGTGGCTTCACGATTTGATCGATCTTGATTATATTGCATGAGTGAATACATTTCCTCTCCAAACGCTTGCATCCGTGGGGTAGAGAATTGTGACTTGGTCTAATTTGTGCCTTGTGGGTTTACTCCAAATCTCTCCCAGCATTCAATTCATAAGGAAGGGTTTACAATGGTTTATGTCCATAGGGTTTTATTTTTGGTAATTCGTTTTACTTCTCGTTACTCTATTCTCTCTTTAAAATCTATCTTCAAAATCTGAAAATCCATATCTTGAAAATACAAAATTGTATTTTATTTATAACACCCATATTTGTTAAATGGAAAATACCAAAAATAACTAAAGTGTTTTGCAGTTTGATGCCTTGAACGTACCAGCAAAGGCCTCCTTGTGAAAATTCACATTTATCTTCAACTGAGTAACCAAGCAGGTTGTGACCCAACCCTGGAGAACCTTGGGAATAACTCTGTTATTCTTTCAAGAGAGGAAATCAAATTTTTGAGATCCTAGCAAGTTGGCTTGTGTCAAAACAACTCTCAAGATAAGTGGTGCTAGAAGGAGGGAATCAAGACTCAAAAGCTGGATAACATTGGATCTTTCTCTCCAGAGAGATTCGAGCGAGTGCTTAGATCATCTCTGAAGAGAGGTGAGTTCCTTGAACTCATCCATCATCGAGTAAAGCTTGTAGTGATAAAGGGAAGAACAAAGAAAAATCCTCTTACCACGTCACCGAGTCTCAAAATTCTCTTGGACAACAATCACATATCGCTACCCCGACTGTCATAGTGCAAAATTAGAATGTACAAAATCAGGATTTGTAGCAACCTCGTCTAATGGCCTTTTTTTCCAGTGCAACCAGCTCACCCTTAAATTTTGTTGGGAAGCTCCATGATTTACCCAAAAATCCAGAGAATTTTTGCACCCGGTTCATATATGCTGAATAAAGGACAGTGGAAGAACACATCCATGCCTTCAAGGAAATTTGTAACCATAAAGAAATCGCCCACCAAGACATTGTTTGTCATCTATTTACATACACTTTGGAATAATTTGCATATAATTGGTACCTGAATTTTCCGCGAGGGTTTATCTTTGCATGGAATGAATTTGAAACCAAATTCCTCAATCAATTCAAGTTGTATGTGGATCCTGCCACAAAACATCACTA
The DNA here is from genome assembly GCA_018584345.1 of Thuja plicata. Lineage (NCBI taxonomy): Eukaryota > Viridiplantae > Streptophyta > Pinopsida > Cupressales > Cupressaceae > Thuja > Thuja plicata. Next base: position 8,739,564 of record MU227649.1, read on the forward strand.
GTTCATCACAATGAGGAAATATCCTAAGGAACCCATCACTGTGTTCAATCATCATTTTCACAAGATGCATCAAAAGTTGGAAGCCCCTTACACCATACCAGAGGAGGTTGTCATACAAGTTTACTTGAAGGCTTTGGATCCTTTCACCTTAATATTTTTAAGGAGGCTTCCCCCGGCGGATAGAGACATGATGGAAAAGGTGTACAATGAAGCTATCACGTTCACCCAATAGATGGACCCGCAAGAAGGGAGTTATGTAGCAGTACCTACCATGAATAGCCTTGCTATTCCACATTAGTTTGCAACCAGCAATCAAGCTTTGGCCACTCATACACCTACATTGAACCGCATCCCGGTGCAACCATTTGCATCCATACCCTCATCTATTACTTATCCGGGTTACGAGGCTCACAAAAAAATATTTGTGGAATAGATATTTATACCCCAAGCAGAACCTGATGCTCTCATGGCCTCCGAGCTGGACGCCGTAAAGAAGACCTTGTCACAACTCACCAACGAGCTTACCCGGATGAAGTTGAATCCATCCCAAAATCAAGGTGGATATCAATGATCCCCTACTGGTCCAAACGCATATCCTCAAAATCCAAATCAGGATTTCAACACGTACAATAACAACAACACGCAGGAGAAAAAATTTGGGTAGCAAAGGCCAAATAGGCCATGGAACACTAGACCCAATAACGGCAACATCCCAACAGACAATTCCAAAGCTTACGAGGCTTTAGAGGCTAATTTTTTTGGGGCTCCAAATTCACACCAAGGCAATGATGGGTATCGGAACAACTCCCATGATCATTACATCCAAAATCTAGAGGAGCCTCCAATGCAATTTAATTCTATGGTGTTTGATTCCTATGAGTCTAGAAAGGAGGAAGGCTTGGGTACCTTTGCAGGGGAAGATGAGTTTGTGTTTCCCTTCCAGATGGAAAATGAACCTAAATATTCAAAAGTACATGCCTTCCAAAATGATGAACAAAATTCGTATAACCTTCAGAGCAGAAAGGAACCTCTCACCGACGGTATTCCCGCAAGAAAGCAACCAACCCCACCGTATCCATGAGCTAGTAACAATCCCATGCCTCCTAAAGGTCTAAATGGTCCCACACCCCTACATTAAGTACATATGTTGGATACCAAGGTGCGGCCTGGTCTAGTGACAAATATAACATAGTTGATGAACTAAAGAAAACTAACTAAGATCTTTGGACCACTCAAAACCTGGCTCATCAACCAACAACACAAGGTCGCCTACATCTAGTATCAACACATCTGAGGCTTGCCCCGTAATGTTCAAGGATAAGATGGAGGTCCCACCATTCTTACTTAGTCTACAGATGTTTGGGAAGAACTTATACAATTTCCTAATTGATTCAGGAGCTTCGTGCAATGTCATGCCAATGTCAATCTTCCAGAAGTTGGGGATGGTTCCCCAAGTAACGAACCAAGTGGTCATGCAATTGGATAAGACTGAGGTTAGGGTGATCAGTGTGCTCAAAGATGTACACATTCAATTAGTTGCACATCCCAGAATACAAGAATGCATAGATGTGCATATAGTGGACATATCTGAAACTTATGGGATGTTGTTGAGTCAAGAATGGACCAAGTGCTTGAGAGTTTGGCTTTCCACAGATTTCACCCAGTTGTGGCTACCATGGAGAGGTCTGAATAAACAGATCAAGATTGATGAAGAGCCTAAATTAAGACAGATGATCATGGAGTACAATGCCCTGAATGAATTCATGTTCACCCAGACGGACTTGGGCACTTATCAGATGGATGACATCCTCATGTTTTGAATCTGAGAGGACTTAGAGTCGGACCATAGCCCTATTCTGTGTCTCTTAGAATTAGATATCGAAGATGAAATCTTCCAAAATTTCATCAACAACACAACAACTAGCTTACAAAACTTGGGTCAGGACACAGACCCTAGCATTCTGTTACTACCAGGGTACTGCCGATTACACCAGGCTAGCCATTTTGAGTTCATGTACCCCAGTTCCCAGGAAACATTATCACAGGTATTGGCTCGGATCCCCTCATTAGGTAAGCTATAAGAAACCCTGACAATAAAAGGGGACATCCTCGAGACTGAGGATAAGAGTAACACACCGTCGGGGATAAATAGATCAGTCGATACAATCACCCCAAGCCAAGATCAGGATAGTGGGTCAGATTATGATAACAAAAGTCTTGTTTTGGACATGCTTAGTGACTGGAGTACCATTGATGATGGAGCGTGACCCCCTTACAAAGGAATGCTAAAAGACAAAGGTGATGAAAGTATTGAAAACCCCAAATACAGACATACTCAAGATGGGGGGAATTGACCTCTTCAGATAGTGATGGGGAGAAGGGTCAAAATTTAAAAACCAAGGGCCTTCCCAAGAGAAAATTGACCAAAACCAATCCTACTAAGCAACCCCATATATGGAAATTTTGCTTTGATGGTTCCAAATGTAAACAAGGAGAAAGTGCGGGGATCAAATTGATAAACCCAAGAGGTAAGTCTTTCTATGCCGCTTATAGGTTACAATTTATGTGCACTAACAATGTTGCAGAGTATGAAGCACTAGTTTTCAAACTCCTCCTGGCCCACGAGAAAGGAATAAAAATCATTACAGTAGAAGGGGACTCACAATTGGTTATCAAGCAGGTCCATAGTCAGTACACTTGCAATGATAAAAGGCTCTCAGCCTACCAAAATAGAGCATGGGACCTGATCAATGACTTCAACGCTTTCAACATGAAAACCATCCAAAGAAGAATAAATGTTGTCGCCAACACCTTGGTTGGGTCAGCCAGTTCATTACATCTAATGGAGAGATCCAATCTAAAGAAATTCTCAATTAAACTCATCATGGCCCCAACCATTCTAGACAACATCACCAAATTTCAAGTCTTCCAAGATGATCAGCAGATCTTAGAGTTTATCATGTGTTCTGATTTGTTCAAAAAAATAGATCATAGATGAAGAAAAGGAAGGTGAAGAAGTAGTTGAACCCGAAGCTCCTGATGATCAATGTGTCATAAATCTGAGGACCAATGCCATACCCAAGGGGATGGTGGAACTAGAGAGGATTTTTGACAGTGATAAGACTACAGTAAGGAGGCGCCCAGACGTAACACCTGACGGTAAAGAGTGTGATACATACAACCTTGGCATGGAAGAGGAACCTAGAGAAGTCCATATTGGGAAGGTAGGGACCAAAGAAGAGAAGGAGAAAATGGTCCAGCTCCTCACTGAATATCGAGATGTCATAGCATGGAGCTACGAAGAATTGAAGACATATGACACCTCAGTCATAGTGCACAACATCCCTCTAAAACTAGACTCCAAGCCTTTCCGGCAAGGATAGAGGCCTGTGAACCCTATTATGGAAACCTTAATTCAAAAGGAGGTTCATAATTTTCTCGATGCCACATCTTCCCAATCTGGCATTCCATGTGGGTTGCAAACCTGGTACCTATAAGAAAGAAAACTGGAGAGATTAGATTGTGCGTGGATTTTCGGAACCTCAACAAATCTTCTCAGAAGGACAATTACCCACTCCCATCTCTTGAAAAAGTACTGAAAAAGGTTAATGGGTCTTAAATGATGTCATTTCTGGATGGTTACTCAGGCTACAACCAGGTGATGGTGCAGGAAGAGGATAGGCTGAAAATGACGTTCACAACCAAATGGGCGACCTTCGCCTACCGCCAGATGCCTTTTAGACTGATTAACGTTGGGGCCACTTTTCAGAGGGCAATGGACATATCTTTCAAGGGACTAGTTGGGAGGTGCATTATCATCTATATGGATGACCTCACATTTTTCTCAAAACAAAGAGCTGACCACATAAATGACCTCAGAAAATGTCTTCAAAGATGCAGGGAATTCAGGATTTCCCTTAATCCCAAGAAATGTGTGTTTGGGGTAACTGAAGGCAAACTCTTGGGACATATCATCTCCAAGAAAGGGATATCCATAGATCCTAAAATGGTAGAGGCCATTCTAAAGTTGATGTCATTGCACAGCCGCAAAGAACTAAAATCTTCCTTCGGGAAGATCAACTTCGTAAGGAAGTTCATTAGCGGTTTCGCAGAGATAGTAAAACTCTTGAACGACATGCTCAAGAAAGAGGCAAAGATTTAATGGGCTCTCCTAGCCAATAAATCCTTTGAAGAGATTAAATATGTCATCACCACAGCACCGATCCTAGTCAGCCTGGACTACACTATCCCTTTTAAAGTTTACTCTTTTGTATCTGAGCACTCATGCACAGGAATCCTCACACAGAAGAAGAATAGTGAAGATGAGAGAACCATAGCTTTTATGAGTTTTCATTTCAAAGATGCTAAGCTCAAATACCAAAACCTGGATAAACAGTCATTTTCTCTCATCAAAGTGGTTAAAAAGTTTAGACATTACATCTTGAGAAGTAAAATCATCATAATAGTTCCAGACACAGCTGTAACGTCCCTTCTGATGCAGAACGAGCTGGAAGAGTGAAGAGGAAAATGAATGGCCATCCTCCAAGATTTTGACCTTGAAATCCAACCAATGAAACTAGTGAGAGGCCAAGGATTGACGAAGCTGATCTCTGAGGTTGAAGAAGGTCTGGTCTGCCAAACCTGCACTGACCAATGTGTGATCAGTGATGTATGGTATAAAGACATAGTGTATTATCTGTTGCAAAACCGTTGCCCAGAGGAAATGAGTGGTTCCTAGAGAAGAGCCTTGAGAATCAAAATAAATTCCCACATGTTGAAGAATGGGCAATTGTACAAATGCAATTATGAGGGCCTATACCTAAGATGCTTGGAGAGACTCGAGGCGAAGCAAATCCTAAAATATTTCCATGATAAATATGGGATAGGACATGGGTCAGCTAATACAACTACCCACCAAATCTTAAGGGCGGGGTATTTTTGGCCTACCATATTTAGAGACACCAGCGAACATGTGAGGTCTTTCCACACTTGCCAAACCAATGCAACTCGAGAGAGAAACCCCACAATGCCCCTACAACTAGTATATGAGGTACGCCTATTTTCCCAATGAGGCTTAGATTTTTTGGGATGATTAACCCCCCTTTTTCTGTAGGACACAAGTTCATCTTGATAGCTACTGACTACTACACATGCTAGACGGAAGGTCAAGCACTAAAGAATTGTACTACAGAGGTCATGACCAAATTCTTGGAGGAGCGCATCATAACTAGGTTTGGGATGCCATTTTATATGGTATGTGACAATGCTCCCTCTTTTTCTTTGGCCTCACTCACATAATGGGCCTTTGAGAACTAGTTAATCCTCAAATTCTCTTCAAATTACTATTCAAAAGGCAATGGTGTAGCAGAATCTACCAACAAGAACTTAACGAAAGTGATCAAACACCTTCTGGATGATAACCCCAGGGATTGGCACACGCAATTGAAATACGCTTTGTAGACTGATTGCGTAAGGATAAAAAATTCCCTAGGGATGTCCCCATACCAACTAGTCTATGGCTTACAACCAGTCTTCCCTATGAACTTAAAGATCCCAGTCCTCAGATTCATGGACCAATATGTAGGGGGAGAAGATCGAGTACAAGTTCAGCTCATGAATCTCCTTAACCTAGAGGAGAAGTGAGCGTCGGCTCTAGAGCATGTATCAAAACATCAAGCTGTAGTCAAGAGCTGGTTCAACAAGAGAGCCACCCTTAAAGCCTTCAGGATCTCTAACCTTGTCCTCATGTAGGATAAGATGAAAGAAAAGCTGGGCAGCCACACCAAGTTCCAAAGATTGTGGACACGCCCTTATCAGATATCAGAGATCCTAGGGTAAACACTTTTAGGAATAGCACATTGAACGGGGAGTTGACCCCATTTACAGTCAATGGAAAATTCCTCAAACATTACTTTGGATCCTAAGCGGGATTGCCTTTTGTCCCTTGTACCATAGTCCCCCTTTTTTCATTTTTTTTCCTTTCTTTGTTTCGTCACCTGCCATCAGTCCTTTCTTCCTTTCTTTTGTCGGGGCTCATTTGTTGTTTTGGGTCAGTGTGTTCTTGGATCCATTCCAAGGTAGTCTATAAATTGGAGCAAGGGTATTTCTTATTCAATTCCTCCAAAGCAACCCAAAGAACATCGAACAAAAGGAAAAGTGATGACAGCTATCAGTGATCGACGAGAAGAAGTTCAAGGCTTGGTCATCCTAATCACAAAACACACTAAAAGGCAACACTTGAGAGCAATGGTTCCTTGAGTGTTTGACAGTTGTCACCAGCACTAGTGTATAGATTCGGGTACCCACCGATCCAAGAACCCAGGTCTGAACGAATGCAAAGGCGGTAGTGAAAGAAAAAGGAATAGATGAAGAGAGAAGAAGAGAAGCACATGAAAAGAAAAGTGTCCCAAAGAGGCCACAAAGTGTGAATTTCGGGTGGCACAGCCTAATCGTTGCCTGGATCAGATTAAATACAAAAGGAGTTCATTGCTATGGACCTGAACACCTAGAATAGACAAACATCTGGGGCCTGATACATTTCAAGAGCACACGTAAGAAATGAAATGATTGTCCCAAAGGATAAAACTCTCAAAAGCAAGAAAGCTACAGCCTAGCAGATGGAACGGACTTGGGAGACTATGAAAACCTCTACCAGGGATATGAACACCTGAGTGGCAGTAGAGAAAGGTTATACTTGGGATTTGGGGAAAATTTTGTCAGGGCTATGAACGCCTGACTGGCAGTAAAGCTCTTTCTGGGAAACCCTAGTCTACTTGGTGAAGGTTGGGTGCAGCTGGCGAATGCTTGGGTTACCACAATCAAAGGTCAAGGAATGAATACACATTAACACACACTAGGAAGCCAGTGGAAAACCTTGGATTGGAATTCATTGAAAGATTGGTCAACACTCACCCCTCTTGTCCTTGTTCTACTGCAAAGTTACATCCCAGAAGAGAAATGATGATAAAGAAATGCCTTGGTCATTCCTCCTTTTGTCAAGGCTATTTGTTGTGGGTCCAAAACACACACCCCATTTTTTGGTCCTCTAACCATGGGGAAACCCCTTCTTTTTCTTTTTGGTTCTTGGTCTTGTCTACCCCCTTGAGTCCTTGCTCGGGCAGTCTCAGAAGAACATGTATCAGCATGATTAGACAAGGAAAAGCACTTTTTTTAGCCTTTCGGCCCTTTCAGCGTTTCGAAGGACCATAGTACTCCGAAATACCAAAATGGCCAAAAGGTTGAAATTCGGTCCTTTCGCTATTTTTAGCCTCCTAAAACACTAAAATTTCAAAGGTATCTACCTCCAAACTTTCGGTGTTTCAGACATCAAAACCACCGAAAACGCTGACATAAGGACCACGGGTTATAAATTGAAAAGGCCCCAATTTGATATCACTTTGTGTTCTCGCTCAAAATTCCTTGAGAGCTTGCAGCTTCAACGATTTTTTTCCTCGACCCTAAGACTGATCACGCATGTGCCTCCAAGCTTCATTGTGTCATCCTCCCCTGCTCCTAGCCCCTCCGAGGTAGGTCTCCTTCGCTACCTCACATTTTATTTTCCCTCCTCGGGTTTCTTTTTAGGTTTTTGGGTTTTTCACCCTTGCGCTTGTCTGACCTAGGGCATGTAGATCTCCTTCTCCCCCGATCTCTAAGGGCCTTTGGGCGCCTTCATTTTAGCAGGAGGTCCGTTTGTGTTGAGTTAGGTTTTGACCTCTAGTTTCTGTGTTAGGGTTTCATTTGGTCGCGACCTTTTTCTTAGGTTTTCGGCCTCCGAAAAGGCCAAAAACTGGGTCTATTTGTAGTTTGCCTCATTTTGGAGATTCATCCCTTTCAACATTTCAGACCTGCGAAGAGTCTAAAATTTTGACAAGACTGAATCCCTGAAAGACCCGTCAGTTCTCGTCGCGATTTTGGAGCTTCGGCCTTGTCGGTGTTTCGGACGACAAGTCCAAATCCCTGAAATATGGTCTTCAAAATTTGCAATTTTAGACTTTTGGATGCCGAAAGATCTGAAGAAACCCATTCTCCAAATAATGGCTTTTCGCACTTTTGGCCTTTTTCGGCCTCAGAACCAGTTTTTGGTGTCTGCAACCCCGAAAAGGCTGAAAGTGCAAAAAAATTGTATTTCAGGTTACTTAGAGATTTTTTGCTCTATTTTTTAGTTTAGTTAGCTTTCTTTTAGTTTGTCCTTCAAATCAGATACTGATACTTGCATATTTTACTACAGGAATGTCTGAGAAGAAGACTACTTCACACATGAAATACCAATACAAGGGGAACATTCCCCCTTCCAAAATTAGCAACATGCACAATGAAATCACTGATACCGATATCAAGAACATGGATTGAGATGACTTCCTAACAAGGTGTGGCCAACTAGCTAGGAGATTAGAGGATTGTACCTCCCTGGTATTGGCAGGATTGGTCAGCGCGGCTGCCCACCCAGTAGTCGTATCTTCACCCGAGATGATCATAACCCTGGAAAACCATTATGACTCCAACAAAAGGGTGGTCTAAAATACCGAAGGCCAAGTAGTATTGGATATCAGGCTAGATATTATAGAGGATGTCTTTCATCTCCACAAAGGCGTAGACAAGTTCTATGACTTTTTCATAGAAAAGGGAAACTTATGGTTCAGAAACAAAGGGGAGGAAGCTTATGAAATAGTCAACAACCATTACCTCGAGCAACCTCTTCCAAAAAATAAGCTAGACAAAATAGACTTGAGAAGAGGATACATGAAAGATGGAATTAAGGCATCCATAACACTAATAAGCCGAGTATATGGGTTACCATAATCATTCCAACTAGAAAATTGGATGATTCTCCTTATAGAGAGACTTAGGGGCCGCAGGTCTAGGTTCGACTAGGGAACCATCATTAGCGACAAATTGAATGAATAGCTAGTGGCGGTAAAACACAACCCTAAGTTCTATATGAGTACTTACATAGTGTACCTACTGGTAGCAAGGGAAGATTACCCAGGACTCATCAAGAGAGGAAGCCTAAATGACCCCAATGCATGGCCTCACATTGTATACCCCTAATTACAAAAAAGGGAAAAAATGTCAGAAGATAGCCCAGACTACCGGATAGTCAACGATGCCTTTATTTTTGCAATCATCTAATCTATTGTGGGTGATTTTGCAAAAAGGATGTCAGAGGAAGCAGCCGCCAAGGTGAGGGCCATAGGTTCCTATTACATACAATTCAAAACCTTCACATACATTCAGATAGCAGGATCAACTGTGAATCCAAAAAATTGCCTAGATATCCATCCGACTGGATAATCATTTTGGAAATGGCCCGGTAGCTCGCAGATGCCTATGAACACATAAAACACAAGAAGAAGCACTGTTGGGATTTTCCCATCTCACTAGGACCATATAACCTACAAGACATGAAGGTCTGTAAATCTTTGTCCTTCGAATTGGATGATTGTCCCCTACAACTCTACGACATAGTGCGGCCTCGATTTGACCCTATAGGCACATACAACCACATTATTGGCAAGTTCTACATTCATGAACCACACCTAGAGGTCACTGGATTAACTGCGTAGATGATCATGAGGTCAGAATCTGGGATTATTGCAGAATGACTCTTCCCTTGGAAAAAGAAGTCATAAATACCTTTATTCCCCTAAAGGTTTGGGAGTATGATTTAGAAGAGGTCCTAGAGGCCATCTATACAAATGAAAAGATATATGATTGACCCATCATGAACGCAGAGGTTGACAAAGATGAAAATGATGACATAAATTTTTGGGCAAGGCAGCTAATGAGAACAATGGAAGAATGGATCAAGAGGCCCAAAAAATGAGCCCAATACCTATGAAAACATCGATGGATCCACCTAGGAAGGTGGATAAACAATACGAAGAGATAAATGCAGTGCCGCAATACAAGAAGGAACCACCACAAAAGCCAAGCATGGTGTATGGCCATGAATGTGCAGTAGAGTACGGGTCAAACCCAAGGCCCAAGGCTACTAAAACAAGAATGGCTCGGAAAATAGATCCATTTACAAAGCCAACATAGGTTTCTCCTAATGAAGGACCCTCCACCTCTAGACAATCTCGTCCTACCACCAGAAAGAGGAAGAAGACATATAAGAGGAATAAAGCTTTGCGTCTCTGCAATTAGAAACCATACAGGAGGACTCGCAAGAAGAGGAGGAGGAAGAGGTCCCTCTAGTTAAAAGGGAAAGGTCTCAGAAAAGGAGAGAAAAGGAGACTAGCAGGAAGCACTGGGAGGATCCTAAAGAGCAAGATAACCCCTTAGATGCTCTAGGATCAGATGAGTTCTAAATATCAGACTTTGAGGGTTTAGAAGGTTTCTCAGACAAAGGCCAGGATACACCAAGTTATGCAATGGGCTATGAAACAGGTGAGCCTTCTCTTTTTCAATCGTAGGTAATCTTAACTCCACCTCCTACTCAATTTACTGATCCAAATCCAAATATACCCAAAGTGGGAGATAGTTCTAAAGCATATCAACGGCCTGGGAATCAGGATTCTCTAATCACCCAAGGGGTAACTACCAATGAGCCTACAACCGATACCAGTACTATTACAATGCCACCCCTTCACACTCCTACTCCACCAATTACTCTCCCACCTCCTATTCCTACTCCACCACCATTTCTCCAAACTCCACCAACTACTCTTCCACTTCCAATCCCAAATCTCCCAACACCTACTCCACCACCATCGAGCCCTTTGACTTGCCACATCTCGACACCTGGAGGATCAATAACCAAAGAGACAGCATCATGCTTTGAAACCACATTGAAGGTTATTTTTGGTCTCAATACCAAATCCTTGGTTAGTTCCTCAGGAGAGGAAGGCAAAAGCTAGGGAAGACAAGATGAGGCAATGCAAGAAGGAAACAAGGCAGAAGAGGAAAGGGAAGAAGAAGAAGAACACCAAGGAGAAGGGGATGAAGGGGAATAGAGATAGGGACAAGGAGAGGGGCCAAACAAAGAGGTAACCCCAGGGTCCCAAAATTTAGATTCAATTCTTCAAGTTACCCCATATGAGTCGGTCACTGCATCTAGTAGACCTACCTGGTTTACTAAAAAAATATAGTCAAGGAGAAGGACCTATTCAGACAAGGATGAAGGTGAAAATATGGGTATAGCATCCTTAGGGAAAGCCTTTCATCAGGCAAAAATCATGTTACCCGCATAGACAATGTCCTATATCACTCAGAACATTAGAGGGCGCTGGAAGGCACAGGTTGTAGTCCCATCTGCCAGCACTTCTCAAGCCCCGACTACCTCAAAAGACTATACATTTGAAGAGGTAGATTTAGGGGAAGCTACCAGGGAAGGGAGCAAGACACTAGCTTCCTTGGGGCTTAAACATGCTCTGGGTTTCATGAGTAAGGATGAAGAGACCATAAAAACCTTGACCAAGTAGAATGAAGCCTTGAAGAGATTCATTCACAAAATCGTTGGTCCCATTGACCCCAACTTCCCAGAGGCCTCATTACATGTAGTGTTGGATAAAAGAAACACCCCAGACTTGCTGGCAGGTTTAACCCAATCCTTCATCAAAGCAAGCACAGATTGGAAGGAAGATTTTGAGCATTACGAGGAAGGTTCCATCAAGAAAATATTCAAACCTTATAGGGTTATCCTTGTAGAGGCTACAAACTTGATTGATTTGATGACAGATGAGGGTGGTCTGGAGTCTGAAACAAGAAAATGGCAAACCGCCCTCCAAGATTTACAGATCATTAAGAAACAACGCTTCCAAATCTTGGTGAAGATATATGAAGGTGAAGAGTTAGAAAATTTTGAAACTTGGATCAAGCGCATGATCAATATAATCAGCATTTACGAAAAGTGTCAAGCCTCCATATTAGAGAAATAGAAAGCAGTATTGGAATTGGTGGAGTAAATAGATGCTTTCTTCACCAGAGTCGGCCTTGATTTGTACTAGGATGAAGCTAAGACCATCTTGTGGATGTCTAAAGAAGTGGTCCAACAATTTAAGGACATCATGGCAAGTGTAGAAACTAAGGAAACATTGCAACAATTGTTTCATTCAAAAGAAGAGATGACAAAGATGATGAATCATATAGAGGAGATCCATTTTTTTGCTTCTGAGCTAACTACTTTCAAAGAAAAGAAAGAACGGAAGGTTAATCGGGCAAAAAGGAAGGGGATAAACTATGAGGAGGTTTAGTAAATCATACAAAGGCTCTGGGTTGCACCCCTAGAGGTATTCCCAAACTGACCCCTTCGACCACAAAGCAATTTTGAAGAGGCAATTTCTGACACTTAAGAAATTTCCTTAAGGAAGATTTGAGAGCTTTCGGCCTTTCGGCCTTTTGGCCCATGCAAGAAGAATAGTTTTCAGCCTTTCAGCCTCCCAGATTCTTCGGCCTTTTGGCCCTCCAAGTTTTTGGCCTTTTTGGCCTTCTAGATACTTCGGCCTTTTTGGCCTCCGACAAGTCAGAACTTCGGACCAAAGTTCTGATGGTAAACACTTAGAATTTTTTGACACTAAAATGTTTTGGAGTAGAGGTCGGGGTCCAAAAAAATGGGTGTTTCCAGCGAGATCACATTTTTTGCACACCAGTTGAACTCCAGATCTAATTGATTGTCACCTTGAGTTTGTTTTGAAGGGACTAAGGGTCCCCTATTAGTCTTCACCACCAGAAGAGATTCCAAATAAAGATTCCAAGAAATACTCCCAGAAACAAGAAGAAGACTCCATTTTCAGAAGAAACCCTCCTTCTTTTCTCTTCCTTCTTGGTGAGTTTGACCCTCCCTGCATGGACAAACTGATTGTAAATGGATTCACGGATCCATGCAAGTTATCTAGTGTCAGTTAAGAATAGTTTCCCTTTCAGTAAAGTTTTAGTTTAATTTATTTTTCTCTCTAATGCCCTAAATTTAGAATTCAGAGTTTTGGATCAAATTCTACATTTTGTAATCACAAATCAATGTAAAGGGTCGGATTCCTAAGGCAATAAAGATATACATTTGGTGCTTCATTAGTGGTGTGTGAATTTTTCCTACCTATGCAAAATTATTGAATATATGCTTGCATTGTTCATTATTTTCAGAGAGCCTCTTGTTTATTGTGTTTCAAATTCGCGTTCCTTTTAGTTGGAGTTTATTTTTGTTCACTTTACCTTGTTGTGATGAATGCGTGGAAGAGATCATCTTTGGGCTTAATGATAGATCTATCTCATGGGTGCGCACATCTTGGTGGCTTCATGATTTGATCAATCTTGAATATCTTGCACGAGTGAATATGTTTCCTCTCCAAACGCTTGCATCTGTGGGGTAGAGAATTGTGACTTTGTCTGATTTGTGCCTTGTGGGTTTACTCCAAATATCTCCCAGCATTCAATTCGTAAGGAAGGGTTTACAACGGTTTATGTCCATAGGGTTTTATTTTTAGTAATTCATTTTACTTCTTGTTATTCTATTCTCTCTTTAAAATCTATCTTCAAAATCTAAAAATCCATATCTTGAAAATACAAAATTGCATTTTATTTATAACACCCATATTTGTTAAATGGTAAATATCAAAAAGAACTAAAGTGTTATGCAGTTTGATGTCTTGAATGTACCAGCAAAGGCCTCCTTGTGAACATTCACATTTATCTTCAACTGAGTAACCAAGTAGGTTGTGACCCGACCCCAGAGAACCTTGGGAATAAGTTTGTTATTCTTTCAAGAGAGGAAATCAAATTTTTGAGATCCTAGCAAGTTGGCTTGTGTCAAAACAACGCTCAATACCTCCTAAGATTAATCTTTTTGTTACCCCTCTTTTCTTTGTTCTTCATGACTCCCAATCCCACTTGGTGACTCCCACTGCTTTAGAATCTAATATGGACATGATTCAACCCAATGGCTTTCAAACTATTATTAAAAAATCCAACAAAAGGAGAAGAAAGATTAATAAATAGGCTTCCATTGCTGATGTGAGTTTTCCTACATCAACCTCCTCCCATGATTCTCCTTCGGTTTCTCCATCCAATTTCCCTTTCGTTAACTCCCCTAGTGGTACTTCATCTCATAGAGTTGTGAGGGAGAATGTTGACAGTGAGCAATTGCAAACCCTCCCTCTGAATGTCTTTAAGGAGATAGATGATGACTATATACTTGAGATCATCCCCACTATCGTCAACCATTCTAAGATAACTGTACCCACCAGTAAATCTCCATCTCATTATACTTCCTCCATGATTCCTAATTATACTATCGATATGGAGCTCATAATGCCACCTATGTCTGACAATGAAGACTTTGATTGCAAAAATGATATCCCCAAATCTAAATAAGAGGGCAGCCTTTGAGCTCAAAGAATAAAATCACCTTTGCGAAAAGTATTGAGGGAATCTCCTCTACTCCTACTATTTTCAATGATGGGTCCACAGACCTTATGTGCTCCTCTTCCTCACTTGTTTCCTCATAAACTGCATCTCCTGGAACATTAGGGGACTTGAATCCCCGGATAGGAAGAATATTGTTAAACAATACATTAACACTATTAAATCAATAGATATTCTTATGTTGCAGGAATTAAAAGCTACCAGATTTATGCTTGAAGTTAATCTTAATTTTATATGGAAAGATGAAATAAAATTTTACTCTGACCATCCGAAAGGCAAAGGTGGGGTGGGATTGATCAACCCTAAATGGGCTAATTTTATTATGAACAAGTGTGTTTCCCCTTGTAATAGGGCCACCTGGTTTACTATTAGCACTAATTTTCTTACTTTTGGTATGTCTTCGATATATGCCTCCAATGATTTCAAGGAGAGATTGGCCCTCTGGTCATGGCTGACATCCCTTCCTAATATGTCGTGGATCTTTGGGGGGGGACTTCAATATGATTGAATCCCAAGTTGACAAAGTTGGTGGGCTCCCCTTTTCCTAGAAAGATTTGGAAAAAGTGCAATGGAATAGGATGAAACACTCTAAATTGTTGTTTGACCCCGTAGCGAGAAATATGAATTCTAACCATGGTCTCTGGCATACTTGGTACAACTTTCAGCAAGGGCCTTCTAGAATTTATGCTAGACTTGGTAGATTCTATGCAAACAAGAACTACTTCTCATTCCTTCCTAATTTGCAAGGGAACATGGTCACTGTGACCCCCAACTCACTTTCTGATCACCATCCTATCTCTATATTTATTAAATTTAATAACTCCCCTGTTCCTACTAAGTCCAGCAACCAGAAATTCATTCTCAACTCTACTCTTCTTGAGGATGAAGATGTTCTCTCTGCCATTAATCTTATTAGGGTTATTAACAAGAATTTCTCTCCCTCCCTAACCTATATTGATATGCAGGAACACAAAATCCATGCTTGGAAAGCTCTTCTCCAAACCATTAGTTAGAAGAAAGCCAAAGATTTTAGATTTACCAAAAAGGTCCTCTCCTCTAAATTGAGATCTGCTGAGTTAGACATTCAAACCAATCCTTCTGACTTTAACCTTGTCACTCTTATCACTAAGGCTAGGGATGATCTTAGATAGCACCAAAAAGTTAGAATTAGAGGAGCTAGAATTAGATCTCGTGCTCACTGGCTTCAGTATGGCGACAAGGGCTCCAAATTCTTCTTTAACCTTCTTAAGCAGAAACATGCTAATGAATCTATAAATGGGATTGTGGTTGACAACATTTAAATTGATAATGTGGATAGCATTAAAGAGGCCTTTTTCGCATTCTACCATAACTTATTTACCTATGAGGATACCAAGGAGGCCAACTCCCTCAAATATGAGTATAGAACCATCATTCCCAATAGAATCTCCATTTAGGAATCTGACCTTCTCGGTCAAAGCATCTCTATTGAAGAGATTGAAAAAGCCATTAATGCTTTAAAAAATGACAAGGCTCCTGGACCCGACGGTTTGCCTATGGAATTTTATAAAGCTAACATAAGTTGGATATGTAATGACCTTCATGACATATACTCTGAAGCTTATCCCAAAGGCACTCTGGGTAGTTTCATCAAGATAGGTATTATTAAACTGATTCCTAAGGATGGTGACAAGGCTATTATTAAAAATTGGCACCCCATTACTCTCCTTAATTATAAAATCCTTGCTAAAATTTTGGCTCTTAGACTTGAGAATATTCTGCCTAAATTCAGATGCTCTACACAAACTGGCTTTATTAAGGGTAGCTTTATTCTCGAAAGCCTCATTACCAGCTAGGAAGCTATGAATTGGTCCAAGGTCTCCCACCAAAATGTTGATATGCTCCTACGAGATTTTGAGAAGGCCTATGACAGGATTGAATGGGGATTTATCTCCATGATGCTTGAGGCCTTTGGTTTCCCTAATATATTCTGCAATTGTAATAAGTTATTGCTCAATGATTCCTCTACTCAAGTTGATGTCACTGGTTCGCTATCTGAATCCTTCTCCCTCGGTAGATCCATCAGGAAAGGCTGCACTCTTTCCCATGTTCTCTTTGTTATTGCCTCTAATGCTCTTTCATACATTCTTAGAGACAATTCCCTCTCTCCTGTGTTCAAAGGCATCACCTTGTCAACTGAATCTGACCTGATGAATTGCCAATTTGTTGATGATACTGTTATTTTCTTTGAAATGTCGGAAGAGAATTTTGATGCTATCCAAAATAAACTTAACTCCTTTTTCTCTATCTCTAGTGCTCGGTTATCCCAACCAAAATCCATTTGCCTTGGCTAGGATGATCGACCGCCTGACTGGTTTTATAAATCTAATTTTTAATGGGGTTGTCCCCATAAAATTGTTTGGTATCTCGTAATCCCCTTTTCTATTGAACCTTCACTTAAGGATATGTGGTTCTGGGTGAAGGACAAGATTACTAAAAATCTTGATAAATGGTATAATAGATCCCTCTCATTGGATGGTACGGTTCAGGTTTTCCAAAATATTCTATCATCATATAATATATACTACTCTTCTGTTTGGATGTTTAATAACTATCAAATTTTGGAGATTCAGAAGGCCATTAGAAACTTTCTTTGGTCTGATGGTAAAGGGAATTAGAAGATCCATGTCGTAAAATGCGATCGGTGCCACATTGACAAGCACCTTGGGGGATTGGAACTAAAAGACCTCAAGACTCAAGGGATTGCCCTTGCTGCCAAATGGATCTTTCACTCTCTAGATGGAGATGAACCCTAGAAGGTTCTTGTTAGGTGTAATATTGAAAAAGGAATCCCTCGGAAGGCTAAGTTCGTGAAAAATCTCCCTCTCTGTGACCTTCTTGTTGGAGACTTCCCTATCACTGTTCAGGGATCTGCTACCTTCAAAACTTTTTGGAAAGCATGGGAGCATATAAAGCAATTTATATCTAATAAGACCTTCTTTGATAATAACCATATGTATGGTGAAAGGTCAATTTAGTGGAATCTTCACCTCTCAAGTAAGCCTCTTTCCCTATCCCAAGGTTGCTCTACTAAATTCTGGAATAATTTGGGCATCTCTCAACTTATCTGCCTTTTTGAGAAGGACAACCTTATTGGTTGGGATGAACTCAAAACAAAATTCAACATACTCGTGTCCCAAATGAAGACCTACAACATGGTTGTCAAGGCATGTAAGGATCTCCCCACAACCTGTCATGTTGAATCTCACAGGTTTCTGGATATCAAATGGCCTGATAGCACTATTATCTCTAAAATTAAATCCAATAACATATATAGAATCTTGGGATACAGTGCTGACATCATTAATCATGTCAATTAAATTTGGTATACTAATTTGGATATTAACATATGGAAAATACACTTTGATAGTCTATGAAAAATTGTTATTGACCCTAAAATCAGATGCTTCAAATGGCTTATGTTTCTTAACAGACTTCCTCTAAGGAAAGACCCCTCTTATACGGAGTGTTGTAGCATATGAAAACTCCCTGACTCCTGCAGGCATATCTTATTTGAATGTACTTTTGCTACAGAAATATGGTATATGTTTGGTATCACTTATCCTAAATATCTTAATATTTTTGAAATTATCACTGGGCATATTCATGGTTTAAATAAAGATACTAATTTGTTTTGGAGAATTTTGTCTTTTAACATTCTTTGGTAGATTTGGAAATGCAGAAATGAAGAAGGGTATCAAGGCACTCCTAGAACCCTTACTGATTCTTTTCGAAAACTCATATACTCCAAAATTTCTTTGTAGCATTGTCTGGATGGAAGGACCATTGGGATGGACTGTCTGGGTGGAGACCCATGAAGATATTCTGCAGTAGTCATTTATCTCCCCTTTTATGCTTTCATTAGTTTTGATATATATTTAAACTCTGATACTTTGACTCTCTCCGTGTGAGGCTCTGCCTCTTTTTGTACATCTAGATGTAATTTTTGATCTCCTTATAATTAATACAAAAATATATATAATATATTTGTTCTGGAATCATTGAAACTTTTTTAATAAATCTCCATGAATTGTGGAATTTTGTTTATTTTAAACCATTTATTATTTTAAATATAACCTAAATATCTCACATTTAATAATATATATTAGTTATGAGATAACAACATGCCAAGATAAAAAATTTAATGCCACATTTCCGGCATCTTTCCCCGATCCATTTCTTTGGGACACATGTTGCAGATTAGGTCATTTTGAAAACTGTGCACTCATATTTTTTCGCAAAAAACTAAAATGGTTATCAGCCGATGGTGGGCATTATAGAAGGAATGCCATTCTTGCAGGAAGGCACCGGACAGTAAAAAGAAACAAGAGAGGATAATAGAATGAAGCATTTCCAAAAGAATTGAAAAAAAAAAGAGAAGAAAAAAAATTTGTTGGAGTCTGGAAAAGACAGTGGACATCTATGGCGGCAACGTGGTTACCAACCCCAATTTTGACTTCACAATTCCAGGTTTTTCACTTTGAAATCAGTTGCATACATTTTTTAGAATTGTTATGTTACATTGCATCAGTATACCTCATTAGAATCGGTTGTGGTCTTAGTGTTTATTCTTTTAAATGTTGAAATTTTATTGCAAATTACTTTATTCCAAATGTCTTGTTATCATGTCGTCCTCCCACTTCCTCTATCGGCCTGAGCTCAGTTGTGGTGGCTATGCGTGTCGAAAGTCTTCTTTTTCAGGAGGAGGAGCTTCTCCTTCTCTTCTTTTGTAGTCAGGAAAATAGAATGTAAGACATTTTTTTGTGTGCATTTTTTTAATATATATATATATATATTCTTTCCACTTTCCAATGACGTCTTTTGTTGTGCAATGGAATTCTGATTACTCTCTATTGTGCTTGACTGAGTGCCCAAGTTCCTTGTTGTACAACAGAACCCAACACATCTTTTCTTTTTCCTTCCCTTCTGAAGGCAGGCCAAGATTGGGCGTAAGTCTCCAAGCCTTTGCAAAACACTTCCTCCTTGTTTCTTTTTCCTATGCACTCGCTGCAGCTACGATTGCCCTTACCATGTCATGGGAACTGAAATGCATAAGCATTACTTGTGGTAATCCATGTTTTTTTTATTTTTAATAAAATCTTCCAACTTGTAATTCGGTTATATTTTAGCGAACTAAGCAGATGTCTCGTTCTAAAACTAGAGATGGAGCATACCATGTGGAGTCTGGGTTATTTTCCAGAATAGGAGCATATTTTTTTAAGTTAAATGAAGCATTAGGTACACAACCCAAGTTTACTTCAATGAACTACCCAGACTTGGTAATGAGAAGTTTTGTTTTAGTAAAATGTTGAAAATTATCATATAATATAAATAATATAAATGTATAACATAAAAATATTGATAACTAAAATTTCTTGAATGTATATATAACAGATGTACTCAGGTCCCCTAGTTGGATCGTCCTGCACACAAGTTCCAAATGTGGCGCGATCTGAAGTTCTGCAGGTATCACTACACCCCTTTATTGCCAAAGATTTGTAACTGCATTTTCCTTGATAATGATTGCTCAGAAATCCGCAATACCCTCCTTCGTTAGAAATCATGAACTCTTTGTAATTACCAAGAAATTCCAAATAAGTAAGTTATGTATCACAATCTATGTAGAAAATAAACATTGATGAAAGAGAAGAAGAAGAATGTATTTTACCATAAGCAAAAGCAGAATAATAAGATGCCAAGACTAATAACAAGAGCATGAATGTGTATCCCTTCACCATTTCTGCAGTCAGTTCAGTTATATGAATTGGGTGAACTGCCTATGCTTCGCATTCAATATAAGCAATCTCAGATTTATAGGAAAAATAGGGTGATGGATTTCATGGATGTGGTTTATTAAAATAAAAATATCATTAAAATAAAAGAATCCAACTATTCATTGATGTTTAATTATTTGTCATGTAGCAAATGACTTATTTACTAAAATTAAGTGTTTTATTTTCTTATTTCATTTCATTGTTTCTTACTGTACGAATCTTCTGAATTTTGATAGAGTTTTATTTACAACAAATCTTTGTCTCCTCAATCTTTCTTGCAGGTCGATTTGGATGCTTCGATGTGCATGGATATCGTGGTGATCTTGTGAGGTAAAAGACATTCTTTAAACTAATAATGGTCTTTGCAATATCCCAATGCAATAATTTTTGGAAACCGTTTGTATTTTTCTTTTTGCAGTCTGTGTTTACAAGAGGTGAATCAATTTTATCATATTAATGATTTGTGGTATGGTATTCTCCAAATCTGGGAATGCACCTTAAATACTCCAGCTTTTCAAAAACTGTATGCAAATGCTCCTCATCCATTATTATTCTTTAAACCAATAATAGTTTTTTGCAATCTCCAATTGCTATAATTTTTGGAATCGGTTTGTATTTTTCTTTGCCATAACCAATGGTATAAATGACACTGTTCATTAATTTAAAACTGTTTCTATTTTTCAAGTTCGTGTTTACGAGAGGTGAATCCATTTTATCGTATTAACGATTTGTGGTCTGTTATTCTCCGCACACACCTGAAATAATCCAACACTTCAAAAATGGTATGCAAATCCTCCTCATTCATTATTATTCTGTAGATGATAGGATAATGTAGTTTAATATAGTCTTTTTTTGTTACAACAAATTCATTCATATTGACTAAACATCAACAAATTAAATGTATTCTTTTATTACTATCTTTTGTAAATAATATGCAGATTTGAAACAAAGAAATATTGTTTTAAAGAGATTCTTCATTTTCAATTGTAATGTTTAATTTTCTTGTGTATCATATAAGGTTATAATATTGAAGCTTCATGTTATATTGAAGGATTGAATATTTGTCTACTTAATATGATTATACAGTTATTTGTAGGTTATATTAGTTAAATCAAAATAAAAGAGCTATTGGAGAGTGTTTGTTGCTGACTACATTTAATCAAGTATATGGTATGTAAGATTATCACACTGTTTTAAATATATTTAGTAAGAATAAAGAAATAAATTGGTTTTAAATTTATTAATATGGTAAATTAGAGTTCGTAATATCTTAACTCACAAATCAAAAGCTACATGACAGGATTAAAGTATACAGTATTTACTTTTTAAAAAATAAAAAATATAAATTCAAATAATTTTAGAAATAGTAAATTTTAAAAGAAGGACGATTATTTTTAATAAATTAGATATTTGCATATTTTTTAAATATATATGACTTTTGATATTAATTATACTTTTGAAGGTATTAATGTACAATCAAACGATTATATTCACAAAAAACCACATAAAAATATTGATAACTTAAATTAAATCTTTTATTTTTCTTATCTTTATTAATTAAGTATTGCTAAAAAAAAACTATCTAACTATATTACCCTCTTGATTTTTTTGGTGTGACATCTATAAATTGTTTTGGTTTCGTATTTTATGAAGTAAATTTTAACATGGAATATTTCTTGTTACGTTTATATATTTTGTTAATTCTATAGTTTAGTTGGTCTTTATTATTATTACATATAATTTGTATTGTTATTTTTTAACTAATAAAATATATGATAGCCATCTATTAATTTCATCTACTAAGTATATAAAAGAAACAAATTTATAAAAAACAATTCGTGTTAATTTTATACATATAAAATGTCAAATGTGAGAAATAATATATTCAATCGAAACCAAATTATGTAACCTCAAACGTTACTAAATTTTAACCTTAGCACTAAACCAAATTAACCTTAACACTAAGCGAAATAACTCTAACCCTAAATCAAATACCATTGTAAGTTTAACACTAAATCAAATATAATCTTAACATTTATACTAAACCAAATATAATCTTTACCTTACCACTAAACCACAAAACATAGGAATGGAGCGGGAGCGGGAGGGAGGAGGAAGGGAAGGAGCGGGAAATGGTTTTTTGAATTTGAAGATGGGAGGAAAGCAGGTGGGTCAACCTTGGCAGTGTCCAGCAAGGATGTTGGTCTTGTCATGGGACCAGAGGTGGAAAAATCAAAAATTTCGAAGGATGAGGGTGATACATCAAAAGGTGAGTCACATGGCTTCCCCTTGAATTTAGGCAAAGGAAAGTGGTTGGGTCTTTTTGGAGTAAAACCCTCCAGCAAGTCCTCTTTTCCTAAGGTTAATAATTTGACTAATTCTCTTAAGGGAGAATTTGGTATTGTTATCCCAGACCCAATAGTGGATCATAGTGTGTCTATCATGGCTTCTACTTTGGTAGGAAAATTTATGGGTCCCAGACCGAATATAGATTTAGTTAGAGCCTTCGCAGATTAAAAATGGAGGCTCAAGGGCCAAGTTGACATTGCAGCAATGCCAAAAGGCTTCTTCTTGTTTGAATTCTCAAACGACGAAGATCTATCCAAAGTACTTTGTGGTGGTCCTTGGATGATGGGTAAATCTTCCTTATCACTACAAAAATGAAAGACTAGCCTGGACTATAACGACAGTCTCTTTACAGCAGCTCTTGTTTGGGTACGTCTCCCTGGGATGCCTCTAGAATACTGGCATGAGGATATTCTGATAGCCATTGCTAGTTCCTTTGGGGAACTATTCTCCATTGATCCTATGATAGCGACAAGGACTAGACAAGTTTATGCTAGGATTTGTGTTAATATACAACAGAATGCGGATCTTCCACAAGTTATAACTCTAAAATTGAAGCTGGGGTCTTGGATCCAAGAGGTTGAATATGAATCCATTCCTTTTACATACTTCTTGTGCAAGAAATATGGCCACTGGGTGAAACAATGCCCCCTAAAATCTTAGAAGGAAAAAAAGAAGGCTCAGGAACAAAACAAAGGCCACAAAATGGAATGGAAAAAAAAATAGAGGAAACAGGGGTCCACAGTATATCTGAAGAGAATATTGTGACCCAAGTTAAGAAGCAAAAGGGGAAACTAAATTAAGTATAGAACAAGAATCAGAAAAACAAGCATCAAAAAAAGAAAAAAAAGAGGAAACAAAGGTCCACAGTATATCTAAAGAAAATGATGAGACCCAAGTTGAGAAACAAAAAGGGGAAACTCAATAGAGCAAGAATCAGAAAAACAAGCAACTGAAGGAAGGATAAATGAGATCATATCCTCAAAAATCCCTAAAAAAGCAGAAGAAGATACTCCCAAAGGAGAAGGTACACTAAAGGACCAAAGGGATGAAGAAAGTTTGATTTACCTAGAAGAAAAAAATAAAGAAAGGAACTCTGGAGAAGTTGACTTCCTGTCAGGAACAAAAAATGCCATAATTCAGTTCTCAGAGGAAAGACTGGAAAAAGAGAATGACCTAACTAAAGTAAACAAGATGGATTCTCCATTTAATATAAAACAGATAAAATCATTGGAAAATTAGGACAATAAGGAATCAGAGGATAAGGAGAACTCTAGGACTAAGGTGGGAGAATCAAAGAAAGGATAAGGAAAGAATGGCTCTAGATCCCCTCAAGGATCATTAGAGTCTAAAAATAACTTAGGGAAGAAACTTGAGAGTTCCTCAATGGGGAACTTCAACTCGAAGTCAACTAAAAAGAATGGGGGTCAAAAACAAAGAGTTCTGGCAAGAGGTCAACAGAAAGCTGACACAGGGACTCCAAGACAAGAAAAAGGAAGGAAATCTGAGAAAACCCAAAGGGAAGAGGAAGCAAAATAAAACATTGCAGATGGAAAACAACTCACCATCCATCAGGTTTGTTCTCTAATCCTTAAATGAAGATTATTTCATGGAACATTCGAGGACTCAATGGTCCTCACAAGAAAGATGTAGTTAGGAATCTAGTTATAGATTCCAAACCAGATATTATGATGATTCAAGAAACAAAGATGTCAAAAAATAAAATAGAGAATTTGAAATTGATTAAAAATGGTAGTTGTTTTGGTAGTAGTTCTGAAGGGGCCTTCAGGGGGTTGGCTATTTTATGGATTCAAACTTGTTTCAATTGCCAGCTTCTAAAAGAAGAGAAAAACTTCCTAGCTGTTAAAGTCTAGAGTATTAAAGATAATTTTTCCTGGACTCTTATAAATGTCTACGCCCCTAATACTAAATCAGGAAGATTGAAACTTCGGAAAAAGCTACATGATTTTAGGGATACTTGCACTGAGAACAATTGTATGATAATGGGGGATTTCAATACCCTTTTGAAGCAATAAGATAAATTGAGGTAATATGACTCAAGTGGAAAGCAAGGTTGATATGATGGATTTTATAATTAATGAGGATTTGCTGGATGTTGAACTGGAAGGTATAAATTATAGTTGGTCAAATCGTAGGTTTGGAGCTGATCTAATCCAAGTCAAGCTTGACAGAGTACTCATTTCTTTGGACTAGTATACTAAGTATTCTTGTGCATTATCCTCTATTTCAAGAATTGGGTCAGATCATTTTCCTATATCCTTCTCTGCTAGCCCTTTTTCTAGCAAAAGAAATGCACCTTTTAGATTTGAGAAGATGTGGCTTGAACACCCTGATTTGGAAAGTAAAATAAGAGATTGGTGGAATATTAAGATTGAAGGTTTTGCTATGTTCAAAGTGGTAAAGAAATCAACAAATGTTAAATCCCATGTTAAAAATTGGAACAAGAATGTTTATGGGGACATTTTCCAATCCAAAAATAAAATCCAATTGGACCTGAAAGATATCCAGGAGGAAATTCAAAGAGATGGCTTGTTGAAAAGTTTAAAAACCCAAGAGAATAATGTTCTTGCGGATCTCCACAACATTATAGCTAAGGAGGAGACTTTCTGGAGGCAGAGATCCAAATCTCTTTGGTTGAAAGCCAAAGGTAAGAACACTAGATTTTTCCACCTTACTGGTCTCAAACACAGGGCTATTAATAGGATTCATTCCCTATCCACTAATAGAGGTATCATTTACAAAGAAGAGGAAGTTAGGGACAAAATTTTGGGATATTTTGCCACCCTCTTATCTAAGGACCATAACCTTGACATGGTTGATCAAGGTAAATTACTTGCTTCAATCCCTATCAAAGTGGATAATCATTCTAATGCATTTCTCAAAGCCATCCCCTCAGATATTGAAATAAAGAAGGATGTTTTCTCCTTTGAAGGAGAAAAGTCCCCAGGCCTGGATGGCTTCCAGCTGTTTTTCTTCCAACACTTATGGAATATTACTAGTAGGAATGTTTCCTCTGTTGTAAAGGATTTCTTTGGTATGAAATCTATCTTAAAGGAATTAAATTCCTCCTTTATAGATCTCATTCCAAAAAAACCTGGAGCAAACACGATGGATGCTTTTAGACCTATAAGTCTCTGCAATTCTTTATACAAAATTATCTCTAAGGTTATCACTTCAAGATTGTTGAGTTTTCTGCCTAACTTGATCTCTCCCCAATAGAATGGCTTTGTTCCAAGTAGATAGATCCTGGAATCTATCATAGTTGTTCATGAGAATATTCATTCCCTCCAAGCTTACAAAAAATAAGGGTTTTTTATGAAATTGGACCTATCCAAAGCTTATGGCAGAGTGGGCCGGTCTTTTCTTTCTAAAATTTTAAGATCTTTTGACTTTGACAAGGATGTGGTCAGAATTATTATGCAACTCATTTCTACTGTAACCTCCTTTGTTTTGGTTAATGGAGGTTTGTCTAATTTTTTCCACCCTATTAGAGGCCTGAGGTAAGGGGACTCTATTTCCCCTATCCTTTTTGTAATTATGGCTGAAAGCCTAGGGAGATAAATCAATAGTATGGTGATCACTGGTCAGATTTCAGGTCTTCAGCCCTCCTCTGCACTGCAGAAATGCTCGCATGAACAATTTTTTGGTGATACTATTATGATGGGGGAAGCCTCAGTAAAAGAAGCAAGAAACATGAAAAGGCTTTGAATGTTTACACTAATGCTTCAGGTCAATCTATTAATTGGGAAAAAAGTTCCTTGTTCTTTAGCAATACTCCTGAAGATAGACAAAGGAAGATATCCAATATTCTTGGATGTAAGATAGGGGCTTTCCCTACATCTTACTTGGGCCTTCCCCTCTGTCACAAACCTGATGAGTCCTTCTAGAATGGAATCCTTGACAGATTTCACAATAAACTGGCAGGTTGGAAAGGAGCTACCTTGAGTTAAGCAGGAAAAGTTCAACCTCTAAAATCAACTCTGCAAAATCTTCCAGTCTATGCTCTAAGTCTCTTTAAGATTCCACAGAAGTATGCTGAGTTGATAGAAAAAATCCAGAAAAGATTTCTCTGGTCTGGTGTTGAAGAGAAGAAAAGGTTTAGCCTTGTGGCTTGGGAAGTGGTTTGTAAACCAAGGAAGTTTGGAGGGCTTAGAATAAGAAGCATAAGAAATACTAATAAGGCCTTGCTAGCCAAATAGTGCTGGAGAATCTTTGAAGAGGAAAAGGAATGGAATTCAATTCTCAAGAGTAAATACCATCTTCTCTCTTTAGAGGATATGTTAAGGCACTAATACATTTGAGGTCAATTTTCGACCACAGACCATTTTGGCTTGTGATGTTCTTTTTTTTTTTGGTTTATGTCCCGATTTGGTCTAAATTTCAACTCTAGTTAAATTTATTGTGGAAATTTTGACCCAATCAAGATATAAACAAAAAAACAAAAACAAATGAACTCACTTCATTTTGTTTTAGGTGCGGGCGGGAGGAAGGTTTAAACAAAGTCATTTTGCAGTAGAGGGTTGTGAAAATTGAAACTCATTGTTTATCGAAGCGTTCGCGGGTGGGAGGAGGGATCGACTGTGCATCTGATATTGTTATTGTAAGTCATTGTTTGCTTGAAATTATTTTCTACATTGTGTATTTCAAGTTCTTTCTCTTCCATTTTAGATAGATTTTTTTATTCTCTGTAGATCAATTAGGGTTATTTTTATAGTTGCTACCCTGGCATTATCCATCCAACTAGATAATTGAACTAGCAGATGTCAATAGTAGAATTGGCCCCTATTTTCGACAAAAATTGGTCAAACTATCTACCCAAATTGGTTGAAAGACCCACAAATTGCTTTGTCGGTATTTTTCTGGTCGAAAGATCGACACATCCTTGTTAATGTCAAAATTTCTACGCAACCTTGGTTAAAATTGGCATCTTGAAATGTCCATATTATTTGTCTAAATGTTCATATTATTGGTCGAAATGTTTGACCCATCCGACCAGGATGCCAAACCCACGACGCAAACTTTTGACACAAAATGGTCAAAACGTAAACTGACATAAGTTTATGTTTTGACCTACGGATGTTGAAATTTTGACCCAAATTGACGCATATATTTGACATGCAATGGTCAAAACATAAACCGGCAAAAATTAATGTTTTGACCAAGTTTGGTCAAGCAGTTTGACCCATCCGACCAGGATGCCAAACCCATGACGCAAACTTTTGACACAGAATGGTCAAAATGTAAACCGACCTAGGTTGATGTTTTGACCAAGGGATGTCATAATTTTGACCAATATTGGCTTTTAAAAAAAACAAATTCTGAAACCAAATAGCCTCAGTACCAAAACTGAGGCTATTTGGTTTCAGAATTTTCTCATTGAGTTTGGTATTCAATCTAAAAAAACATCAATCATATTTTGAGACAATCAATGTGCTACTCAAATCTCATGTATCCCAATTCCTTCTGAATGGAGAGTACATAGATTTTTGCATGGAAAGAGTAAGGGGAAGCAACTTGTTCAAAACCCCAGTATTTTCTTTTTCTCTATATGGTTGACAGCCAAGAATAAGTGGAGTTGACTTGTTTGTCTGCATTGGATTCTGTGAATTTGAGTGCACAGTTGTAGCCGTAGTGTTAATCTCATTGAGCATTGTTGCATTTGACGTTCTGGGCTTGTTTGATTCAGCAACTTCATTTTTTTGTTTTGAATCTAAAACAACACTAACAATCGTTTGACAGCCATCCATAGGCAATTATCCATGGACTGAGATTTTCTATCTCAAATAAACAAAATTTTATCAACGCAAATTTATACACTGCACATTTCAAATATATTTTGACATCAGCATCTTCAGTACAGATATTATTTCAAAATACACAAAATGGGTTAAGTTTTTTCTACAACTAGACAATTTGGAATTGAGGACTCTAAGAAAGGAAGCCTAAAAATGAACACAAAAAATTGTACACTAGGGCCTAAAATAAAGTGTCAAGAATGACAAATCCATGTTTCAATAATAGTTAGAAACAAAAATATCCACCTTGCATAAATCCCAGACCAGAGTTTTCATTCTTTCCTAGTTCCAGCTTTTCTCTGTTGCCTCATATTTTCGGACCTTTTCTTGTAAAGATTGAATTTTTTCAATAACCTAGCCAAGACATGAAAATGAAGATATGGACTCAAGGCCAATACCATGCTCTGCAATACTGCATTGTTGATGGGCCTCTATAGTTCATTTCATAAATTAGAAAGAAAACCCAACAAATCTACATAGGATTACCTCAAGAAGAAAGGATGC
>MU227649.1:8819557-8879457 GCA_018584345.1 Thuja plicata
AATATCAGGTTCCTCTTCTTTCAATACAAATTATATAAATTATATTATACTCTTAGTTTAGTATTGTTGCTTAATGTGAAAAGTAGTGAAATATTAGTTGAATACTGAGCCAAGTTACCAAAATCTTTTATGAAGATCTTTGTGTATGAAGAAATTTATGTGAAGATGCTTTTGTGTATAAGAACTTTTGTATATGATATGAATATGACATACAAGGACCATTTTTTTTTAAAATACCTATGTGAAATGAATGGGATTGATCAGTCTCGTTGGGTCTCTTGTCTCCCAGGGTGGCATGCACCAAATCCACATCTTCATCTTTATATTGGCAATTTTACATGTCTTATACAACATCATAACCATGGGCTTAGGCTTCACTGGCTTGTAGAGTGATTTTCAGTGAACATTAGAGCTCCTATGTTATACAAAACTGTCTTCCATCCCCAAAATTACCCATTCAATCAATTTGATGCATACATTTGATGTTACACATTGATTTCCTTAGAAAGCCTAAAAACAAGGTATGAAACCCTTCAAGAACAATCACTTGTAACAACATATGAACTCTTCAAGAACACTCAATCCTTGTATTGAAATGCTTCTCTTCTTTGCAAGCATTATCATGACAATGTAAAACCTTTGCATTTGTATTATTGGTCACTGTTTCATGTATGGGATTCGTCACATATATTCTCATTTTTACCAAGCATGTTCAAAATATTCCTTCTATGACATCAAGGATATATTAATATTTGATATTGGTTCAGTCTATTTGAATTTAATCCCTTATAAGGAAACCAATTAGACAAGGAATTATACAGATGACAGACTCAGATATAACCCTTGTTGTTCAAAAATTAATATTAAAAATCAACCTTCCGACATCAAATAGATTAGGATTTTTGCTGAACTAAAGAATGCAAAGGTTGAACTTCAAAAAAAACTAATGGACTCACTTCTTCAATCTTGGAGAGAGAAACAGGTTTCTTTTGTATTGATTGAAAATTTTTGGTACAATTGAGATGCAGATCGGCTACAATCATCTACCCTGTATACTATCCATTACGATATCAAAATCTCAAAAGTATATATGTTAATCTACCCTACATTGGTTGTGGTATCCCATTAAATATGAAAATTTGGAATGTATACAAGCTTCCAACCGATGTGTCCCTTCTAAACTAAAACTAAATTGCAACTGATTGCTAATAAATTACAATTAAGTAAAAACAAACTTATTCTAATATAACAGTATCATCTTCCTTGTTTGTGTCTTTAATCACAGACTCTGGAGATTTAAGGTATTCATCTATCCACTTGGAAACCACTGCAAGAGAAGGCCATTAGAATTTAGTAATGTCATCAATGTGCAACATAAAATCTCTCCATTTCTTTCCTGTTATCAATTTGACCTGTGCTTGAAATCTATTAAACTTGGCCTCCAAAACTATGATTATGTCTAGAATAATATTGAAATCATCAATCTTAAATTCCTTTTCCTTCTCCAATCGTGCCAAGATTCTCTCGGGCAGAGTTTCAAATTCATTCTTCCAATCTTGCAGATCTTTTACTTTCCATTCTCATCAGTAACCTGAGGGGTAGTCTAGTGCTTGCCAGATACAAAGTCAAATAACTTCTGCTCTATCTTTCCCTGCTCCTGTTCGACATAACTTATGTCATTGGAAACATTTTCTAGCATTAGTACTATTTCTTTGTTCAAAATTGGGGCATCAGGATCCCTTCTTGTAATATCATGCACTCTTTTCAATTCAAAAAGAGATAGTCTCCACTTCCTCTGAAGCTCTTTCAATACTGGATGATTCTTTTTAAAAGTTTCAACCATATGAACTAGACTATTGCAACATGTATATACCTCATCACACTTATTTATAATGTTCTTTATTCTGAATGAATGAATGTCTTCTAAATTTCTAAAAGCACACTGCTCATGCAGATCTTTGGGCTCCTCTACTTGTTTGCTCTCTGGCTGAATAACCACCTGTGGAGTGACCCTGGGAATTATTAGGGATGTAGCTCCCCTCAGTGTCTTCAATTGGAGAATGTCACTCTCCATCAGGGCCATCTTCAAGAACATCTCATTTATGACTTCGTTCTGCTCCATCTCCCTCTGTAAGGATTCCTCCAACCTATCCTGTAGATGCTTGACTTGAGCCCTATTGAACATGGCTCTGTGAACCAATTCAGAAATAGAGGCCAAATGGTTTGTATTGTCCACTGTGTGGACAATAGCCATTCCATCTGACCCTTTGGTCATATCAATAAGCTTGGGATTGTTGTCCCCTTTGAAACTAACCCAAGTTGCCAAAGTCTCAGTTTTAGGATAAAATCCAGATCCTTCAATCTTTTACAAAGAATCAAATTCTGCAACAAATGCAGGGTCATCCTACTTCCTGACCTGATCCAACAAGAACAATTCTCTCAATGACAGACCTGGCACAATCAACATTTGACTATTTTTCACAATGTCCCTGGCCTCTTCTACTGTGCATGTGGTTTCATCTAAATGCAGATCTTCAATCATTTGTTGAATGATGGCCTCATGTTGAGACTCATCAATGCCTTCTAGCCTAGCCTTTTTCCTTTCTTCAAAATCCCTCATTTTGTAATGTATCCATAAATCTTTAAATTCTTGAGTTTTAGTAAACTCATTTCCTTGTAGAAACCTAAGAGAAATAACTTCTCTCTCATCACTCATGTCTATAATAGTGTCTTTCTCTGCCATTTGTGCTTGGTAGCCATGCACATCTTCTTGATAAATGGGAGGTGGAGAAGAAGGGCCTACCTTACTGTCTACTCTTAAAGTTCTAAGAATAGTTGCCACTTCAATTGGGCTATCTTCCTCATCATAGTCATTATATCCCATAAGGGGAGAAACAAAAACTTCTTGTTGTACATTTGGTGGTGAATCAGGAGGTGAATCATCTGGCAATATAAATTTTCTTCTTTTTCTAGGAGGAGGTTGTGCCTTTTCCACCTCCTTAGTAGCTTCCTGCTGCACCTCTTTTGAAGCCTCCTTAGGAACTTCCTCAAGAAATTAATGATGTTCTTTGTATTGCTGGCTATCTTTATATAATTTCTCAAAATTTAGAATACACTTTTCAATTCTCAAAACTTCTAGTTCTTCGTCATCATAAAATCTAGACTGCCCTGCAACAATCCTCTTTGTTTCCATTTTCAAAATGATTCCCCATTTCTTCAACTTTTGCATGATAGTCGCTACATCATCACAATTTCTGATCACATCCTCATTAATCTTTAATTGATGTTTGAATTTGGCCACAATGGATTGGATGTGTCCTTCGGGGTCATAATCTCTGCTCTTGGAACTATCTAGTTTGAAATGAGTATTAATATAATGTTGAACTTCTGATAGCATGTTAGATCCAATGGTAAGTCCTAAAAATTTCACACTATGTGGCATGTAAGTACCCTTTTTACTTGGAGCTATGATTTCCTTCTCCAACCATAACATTTGCCACATAAATTCAAAGAATCCTACTCTTTCAGAAACATGAGTAGGTAAAAGATGGGGTTGCTGTTTGCACCCATAAATTCTAATCACAGTATACTTAGTGAAACATATCCAATCACCAAAATTGTGGGGATATCCTCTGTCAGGCATGAACTCCTTAGGTCTGAGCATGCATTTGATGTTTTGTGGCACCCTTTCCTTTTGGTATCTCATCATTCTGAAAGCCCATAGTATAAAAACATCCTGAAAAATGTTAAAACTGTAATCTTTGTTGTGCTTGTCCCAAGATCTGCACCATAGCTGTACTGGAAACCTATTTCCTTGATCATCTTGTGTGGTTAATTTTAAAGATTCTCTAAACTCAACAACATTTTGGAAGAGAATCAAATGCAGCAATAAAGAATAACTTTTGAAAGACTTTGTAGTCTTCTATTTTACCAGTTGCTGATGCAAGGTCCTCTCAATTTCAGCTGTAAAATTGAACTCCATGTAATAGTTGGGGTTCTGAATTCTCATAGGCATAAACATAAATTCCAATGGGATTTTAGGTATGGCATCCTTTCCACAAAGCTATGCCCAAGAAAAATATGTATTTTGGAAGAAACTCATGAAGTTGCTAGTTGGGTGTGGCCCCTTGATGTCCACTGACATTATCCTGTTATTTGCTCATCTTTTGGTAAAGTAGGAGATTTCCCGAAAACCATCTGACTTCACATGTCACTCAAAATCAATAGAAAACTGGTCCCTATCAATTTTGGTTAGGGCTTGCTTGCTCAAGCCAAAGCATTCCTCTATATATCCCCTCGTAATGCTCAAGAGAAGGAATCCATCCATTTTCTGGATCATTCTGATCTCAGGCTTGTAATTCTCAGCTAGGAAATTCAACATCTCAATGTCTACAAAGACATTGGGAACTATCACCTTGGCCAGGTCTAGTCTCCATGGGTTTAACCTTGGCTCCTTCTCGTTTCTATTTGAATAGAAGAACCAGAATAATGACCTGCCATGTATTGGGAGTGTGGGGTCTCTGCATGCACTCCACTCATCCATGAACACATTTTTAGCCCCTGAGTCTGCTGACCTTGGAAATACAGTAAGGAGGGTGGACTGCGGTGCTCTTTCTTTCACAATCTTAGCCTTCTCTGAGGCCTCTTTCTTAACTCTAGTTTCCTTCCTCTTAGACATATTTATCTTTATAAAACTAGCAATGCAGTAAGCTACAAAGTTTTGAGCAAAGATTTTAAACTTACTGGTGTGTTAATGGCGGGTTCACAATTCTCCTCGTCGCTCTTGCTTGTCCAACTTCTTCATCTCGAGAGTACAAATTTATTTGAAAATGCTTCGCAATCTTTTATAAATTGCCTCATTAAATGCATTATTTTTGACATTTCTCATTGTGACATCTCGAGAAAGCTGCCTTCAATATATGTCATATCATCGTTAAAGATTTCAAACATGCATTAAATATTTTCACTTTTCTCCATTTCACCAGCCTCAAAATGTGTTCTTGTGAAATAGCGAAAATTCGCTATATCGCAACCTCCTTTAACATGTCCTGTGAAATAGCGAAAATTCACTATCTCACAACCTTGATTTACTTCCCCCATGAAATGGTGAAATTTTGTTGTTTCGCTACCTTCACATTTTGTCTCTGCGAAATGGAAAAATTTCATTATTTCACACCCTTTGATTTCTACCTTAGAGATATAGCAAAATTTCGATGTTTCGCACCCTTTGATTTCTGCCTTAGCGATATAGCAAAATTTTGTTGTTTCGTAGCCTCATGAAATGTTTGCTGCAAAATTGTGAAAAAGGCCCAATTTGCTTAGAAATTTCACTATTTTGCACCCTTTTATGTCCAATTTCAATTGCCACTTTCGACCAATATTGGCGTAGACCATTCGACCTTATCCATCATGTGTCCAAAGTTTGACTAGAAAAATAGCGACGAAGCAATGTGTGGATCATTCGACCAATATTGGTAGAAACTTAGACCAATGTCTAGTCAAAAAAGGGTGCCAATTTTACTAGTGAGGAATCCTGTGGACATCCAAGGGTCCTTTATCTGGAATAGTATCAGTAAAGGAAAGAACCTGGTTAGAAAAGGAGTAAGATGGAAGCTGGGAAATGTCAGGAAGATTAATTTTTGGAATGATAAATGGTTGAAGGAAATAGCCCTAAATGAGAATCAGGAATGGATGCATGCTATTTTGGACTGCAAAGATATAATGGGGGAAATGGTCTCTAATTATTGGATCAATGAGGATTGGATAGACTTAGGCTCTTTTGATGTTAATCTTAAAATTATTAATAAACAACTCAATCAATGGTTCTTAAGAGATAATGAGAAAGATTCCTTGATTTGGGGCCTTGAGGTAAATGGTAACTTCTCTGTCTCTTCAACCTCTTCCTTCCTCCATATCCAGGAATATCATCCCATCAACTCTAAAATATGGAACAATAAGCTTATTCCTAAAATTAACATGTTTTTCTAGTTGCTTGTTCAGAACACAATTCTCACTTTGGACAATCTTTGCAAAAGAGGATTTTATATGCCTAATAGATGTATTATGTGTTGCTCCAAAGCTGAGACTTGCAATCACTTGATAATTCAGTGTTCTTTCACTAGAAAGGTGTGGGATTCTATTTCAAACATAGCAATCTGGAATGGGTGAAACCCCAAAATATCCAGGATCTAGTAAAACAATGGTTTTGCCCTTCTTTGGAAAAGAACCAAAAGATCTCTGGAATCTCTTTACCTGGAGAATCTGGAAGGAGAGAAATAATAGAGTTTTCAGAGAAAAAATCTCTTCCCACGAGAATGTTTCTAACCAAATCAGCAGAAGCTTGATGGAAAATTTTGGAGGATCTCTCCCTAGAGATTCTCCTCTTAAGAATACCCAGGTCTTCATTGAAACTCTCAGCAGCAAGATTCAGGGGCAAAAAGACAAAGACTTAACTAGTAGGAATTACACCATTTGGACTGCTCCTCTGATTGGTTGGGTCAAAGGTAACTTTGATGGTGCTGTGAAAGGGAATCCAGGAAGAGCTGGTGTTGGTGGTTTAATCAGAGACTTGGCTGGAAACTATCTGGGAGTTGTTGCGGTCCCACTGGGGATTTAGACTAACCATGTTGCAGAAGCCATGACAACTCTTCAAGTTGTGACACTGGCTAAATAGTTAGGATATTTGAAACTTTGGTTGGAGGGAGATTCTCTAAATATAATAAATTGCATCAAAGGCAAGAATGAGGCCTCGTGGACAATTGCCCATATAATTGATAAAATCAAATCATTAATGCTAATGTTTCAGGATTCTTATATTTCCCACGTATATCGTGAAGGAAATAAGTCGGCTGATGGCTTTGCTAATGTGGGGGTCCATAATGACATCACACAATCATGGAAAGGGGAAGTGGATCTCAATTTTGAGATCTTAAGTCTTATCGTGTATGATAAGCTTAATCACAATGAAGGAATAATTAATATGACAGTTAATGATGAACATGAGACCTAAGCGCAAGGGTAATGAAAACTGTCAGTCGAGGGAAGTGAAAATCATGAAGAACGTTACCTCACACAGATTATGGGTATTTTCTAGCATCTTAAAATAGAGAAACCAGAAGAGTTTGGTGTTTCAGCCTACTCATTTTTAGAAAACACACTCTGTGAAAATGGGAGGCGGTTTGAAAAGGGAGGAGCCTCTGGACTGCACTAAGTGGAAACAGAATAAAAAAGTCTGGAGAAGGCTAAAGCGCGGAGGGGTTACTCAGTACATGGAAAAATTGCATGGTTGGGATAAAGATGTAACCAAGAAATTTGCGGATGGATGGAAGAATGACAAGGTGAATCTGTGGGGTAAGTCTTTCTCTCTCACGCTAAGAATTATTTCAGAGATTACGGGGTTGTCCATAGAAGCCATGAAATTCTATAGGGACAATAAGCATATGGGAACTCAAGCTTTTAAGATTTTCCCTAAGTCCAAAGATGAAGAAGCTCTCCTTAGAAAAGGGTCTGGAGATTATGTAGATATTAAGAAGATTAAGAGTCATTGGGCTGATAATCTGACTGTCATGATAGATTACTTTATTCTTGATGGGCTCTACTCGAAAATCTACAATCTTCATTTTATTTTAGCTAATCATTTTAGACATAACAATAATATTTTCCTTTTTATCTACTTAGTTCTCTGAACAACAACATTATAGAGCATATGAAGAAAGCCAGCAATCCGGTGCTGCATGAAGGGTTAATTTTGCTAATTGTAGAATATGCCAGTAACCACATCCTAGAACCCATTCCTAAACGGGTTAAAGGGAAGGAGAAGAAGAATAAGTTGGAAAATAAAAAGGTGGATTTGAAGAAGAGGGTTAAGAGAAAGATTGAGGAAAACCTGGAAAAAGATGAGGATCCAGAAGACCAAACCCTAGCTCCTCAGAGTAATGATGATGAGAATATTCAAGATGAGAAAATGGAAGAAGAGTCTGCGAAAGAGGAGGAAGAACCTCAGAATAATGAGGAGGATTATGTCAAGAAGAATGAATTTGTGAATGAGGAGGAAACCTATGTGAACGAGGAGGGGATTACTGATGACAAGGAAGAGGAGACTAGGGAAAATGAAGAAGAAAACCAAGACAAGGAAAAAGAAGAAGATGAGAATGAATAAAAAGACAAGGAGGAGATGGACGAGCAACCAAACTTCAGGGCTGGGGATAGAAAAAAAACAAATAGAGACTGGAATCTGGCTTCCCTAATGTCGGGTTTGATATTAATGACATAATTCCAAAGAGTAATGAAGAACATGGTGCAAATTTGGAGGAGTGGATTAGCAAGGATATGAGTAAAATGAAGTAGCACTTGAAGGAGATGTAAGAAGCTATGGAGCCCTTCAAAACTAATTTGGATAAGATGGAAAATGATCTTTTGAAGAAGGTAAATAATAACAATGTGAATGAAGAGATAACAACCACAATTACTGCCCTGGTGGAGGAGAAGCTGAAAGATAAAATCAACCACAATGGGTATATGATAAGTATTATTCTCAAGCATAGCAATGAGGGACTAAAAGTCTCAGTGAAAAATCTTAAGGCACTATATGCATATCTGGAGAGCAGCATGCTGGAGAATACCACTTTCACTATGGAAGATAAAGCTGGGAGCTCGGGCCCGGGAAGCAGAACTAGAAGTGGCATAAAAAGGAAAGTTCCAGAGATTCCTAAGGAGCTGAAAGCCCTTAAAGACTCCATCGACATGATGGAAGATATGCAGAAAGAGGCTGAGAAAGCCTTCAAAAGTATTAAGTAGCTTCCTGCTTTGTGCTGGTAGTTTTCCTGGTAGTTGTGCTAGTAACTATTTTTTGGCTGCTTTTTGGGTCTTTTTTTGGGTTCCAGGGGTTGAATAGGGTCCTGCTTACCGATGTTTAGCAAGCTATCAATGTTTGTAAGGGATGTGGTTTTTTATCTTTTGCTCTAATATGTAAATGGTTTCAGGTACCATTCAAAACCTGTTTTTACCTTAATCAAAAACACTAAGCCAAAACTAGATTGAACCCAAATCTCAAACCAAAATCAACCAAAATCTAGCACTTAATCAAATTAAACAGTAATTTTTTAAAAAATATATTCAAATTATATTACTCAATTATGATCGATAACTATCCCTAAAAAATGTTATTAAATCCTAATCCTAAACCAAACTAAACAAAGATCCTAACTATCAATAAAATTTAATTCTAACCTTTATTAAATTAGGACTACTTTTATGATCTAAAGCCGAACCCTAATTATAATACTTCAAATAGGCGTGGGTTTAATTATGTTTTTTTAAGTTGAAGTGAATGTGTGTGGATTAGGATTGGGCATCTATAGTAAAAAGGATGAGGTTTCAACATAATTACAATCAACATTAGCTTAATATTTCAAATTAGTTTTCATTTTAGGTTAGGATTAGGTGTAAGGGAATAATTATGGTTATGATTTGATGAGGGTTTTCAATTATTGTTGATTTTCATGCTCAATTAAGGTTACGGTTTAATTGGGGTTACAAATATGAAACCATCAAATTAATAATAAAGATCCAAATTTTAAGCCAAATTAAGCCCCAAGTTTAATACCTTACCAAAATAAACTTTATCATATAAATAAAGAATCATATTCATATACCTAAACAAAATTGAACCATAATCCTAATTCCAATTAAATATTAAACAAAGTTAAACAAAAATACTAAACAGAAGCCTAACACTAAATAAATTTGAATTATAACCCTACACTAAACTAAACTGTAACTTCAAATCAAAACTCAAAACTAATGTTAGAACTCTGAACTAAATTGAACCTTAATAGTAAATGAAACGGAATTATAATCTTATCCCTAAATAAAATTAAACCTAACCTTAATCATAATTACATATCAAACCATATTAAAACATGAGCCTAATGATAAACTATAATCTACCATAAGCCTAATATTAAATCATAACACTAAACTAAATCTAATCAGGTAAAATGAACAATATATTGAATTAAACCCTCACCCTTAATGAAATTGACCTCTAACAATCAACCAAAAAAAACCAAATTACATGTTGAGTATAAACCTAATTGACTTATAAACTAAAATTTATTCTAACCCTAACAATAAACAAAATTAAATCGTAATACTAACCCCACCCTTCAATAAAATTTAACATTAGCACTAATAAATTTATTTGTTAAAAAACATGACACTTTAATGAAATTGAACCATAATCCTAGCTCTAAACAAAACTGAACCCTAGCCCTTAACTAATTTCTATCCTAACTAAATCAAATTGTACCTCTAGCATTAAAATAAAATAAATCATCACCTTAAACCAAATTAAACTCTAAATCAAACCTAAACCTAATTGATATTAGACAATATTCAACCTAACATTAACCCTAAATATTAAATAAAATTGAATACTAATTGAAGACCACCAAATTAAAGCCTAACCCTGATCCAAACCAAACCCAAATTTTAAGCCAAATTAAGCCCTACGTCTAACACCTTACGAAATTAAAATTTATCATATAACTAACTTCAATCGTATTCATATACGTAAACAAAATTGAATTGTAACCCTATACTAGACTAAACCGTAACTTCAACTCAAAACTCAAATTAATCTTAGAACTCTAAACTAAATTGAACCTTAATACTAAATGAAACCGAATTATAATCCTATTCCTAAATAAAATTAAACCTAAGCTTAATCATAATTACATATCAAACCATATTGCATTAGCAGTAATCAACTTATTTAAAAAACAAAACATGACACTTCAATGAAATTGAACCATAATCCTAGCTCTAAAAAAAACTGAACCCTAGCCATTAATTGATTTCTATCCTGAAATAAATCAAATTATACCTCTAGCACTAAAAATAATCCTCACCTTAAACCAAATTAAACCCTAATGAAACCAAATTCAACCTAGACCCCAAACCAAATGGAGTTGTATCTCTAACACTAAACTAAATTGAACCTTAACCCTAACACTCTACCAAGATAAACTCTAACCTTAAATCAAATTGAATCCTAATGCGATAGAATCCGAACCATAACTATATACCCTATAGAACAAAAATTCTAATCCTAATTGAATATTAAACCAAATTCAACACTATGCCTAACTTGAAGATAAATTCAACCCTAAATCTAATAATAAACCAAATCAAACTAGAAGCCTAAAGGAAATTTGTAACCCTAACCCTAATTGAAATTGAATACTAATCCTATCACTAATTTAATTTTTAACCCTACTTGAATGATAATATTAACTTTTAACAAAATATAAACATGTAACATTTACCTTTATTAAACTATTACCAACATTTCAACACTAACCTTAACCTTAATAAAAATTTCACCATAAGCCTTATATTAACTATATTTTAACCAAAACTTAAGAAATATCATAAACGTTAACCTAATTATCCTAAACCAAATTAAACCATAAATGTTAATCTAACAAAAACAAAATTAACTTAACATACTTTTTTTTCATAAATTTGAATTTTCTTTGAAAATGAATAAATTATTAAAAGAAAGCGACAATCACAACAAACATCCATAATCCATTTTGTGTGCTAAGATTATTTTTTCAATGATGGTAAATCTACAAGGATAAAAATGTCCCCAACCCTTATAGCAAAAAAATTTGAACACTAACTTCATACCAAATTGACTCTAAACCTAATAAAATCCTAACACTACCACTAAACCTAATTGAATGTTCATCCAAATTTACAAATATCCTTAGACCAAATAGAACCTTAACCTCACACTGAAAAAATTAAAGCCTAACCTTAAAATAGATTAGATCATCAACATAAGCATTAAACCAAGTTGACCCAACACCCTAAACCTTATTGAACATTAAAGTAAATTAAACATTGGCCCTTAGGGTACAATTTAGTTTACTATTACAGATATGGTGCCAAATGAACCCTAATACAATATTATGGAGTTTGGGTCTCAAATTGAGTCAATAAAAAGTACATCCAAACGATTGTGAGTTAGGTTATATGACAATGTGATTAGAATTAAAAAACTAATATATTGTATATATAATATTTTTCTAGGTTAAATCCAAACCTTAAACATAGATGAACACTAGAATATGTGGAACCTTGACACTATACCAAATTGAATAACATCCCTAAATTGAATTAAACCCTAATTATATCACTAAACTAAATTGAACCATAACCCTTAACCCTAGCTCAAAATGACTACAAACCCTAAACATATCACATTTTAACCACTAATATGTATTAACCTTTCCTCTAAACCTATTTGAATATTAAACTAAACTAAAACCATAATTTCTTAAATCCTATTAAATTTTAATACTAAATACTAAATGTAAACCTTGTTGAACCAAAACCCTACATCATAACACTAAAGAAAAGTGAACCCTAACCCTAATACTAAACCATTTTTAATATTAATATTATTCAAATAAAACCCTAACTCTAACATCAAACTAAAACTAACTCTAGCCCTAAAACTAAACCCAATAAAACTCAAACCTTAAGCATAATTAAACATTAAACCAAATTAAAGTAAACCAATATATATTACAACATTAATAAGTTAAACCAAAATTGAATGCTAATTAAATATAATTTAGCTCTAAACCATAGTTGAAATCTCAAACTCTGACCCTAACCCTAACACCAAACCAGATTAAACCCTAATCATAAACCTTATACAACCTAACCCTAGCCCCATAACAAATTGAATCCACCCCTTAAAGAAAATTGAACCCTCATACTAACATTAAACTAAATCCAATGCCAACACTAAAAGGCCTAATCCTAATTAAATATTAAACCAAATTAAACCCTTTACCTAAACTAAATTAAACCCAAATCCTATACCACCTCTAATCGTAACTATAACGCTAAACAAAATTAAAACATAACCCTAAAACTAATTACACATTACATCGAATTGATCCCTAATCACAAACCAAATTATAGAATAACACTAACACTAACACTAAACTGCCTTATAATACTAAACCAAATTAAACAATAGTCATATAATCTAAATGACATAAGCCCTGTCCTCAAGTCTTCGAATAACTCAAATTGATCTTCTAGTGATCCATTGGCCCCAACATTTGAGAGTTTCTCTGCCATGTCATTTGCCGCTCTCGGCACATGGGATACTTTGAAGTCTTCAAATTCGCCAACTAGATCCTGGATCCTTCTAATGTGCTTGTTCAAGTACCAAGTGTCCATCTGGCCTTTAGCAATCCCATTCACTACTAAGAGTGAATCCCCTTCTGGATGAATTCTCCTAAGTTGTAGTCGTTTCGCCATTAGGAGTGCTTCAACTGCTGCCAAACACTCATCCTCATTATTTGTTCCATCTTTCAGTCTTTTGGCTCCTAGTGCAAGGATTTCTCCACTCTCATTTCGTGCAATATATCCTATTCCAGAGATACCCGGGTTGCTGCGTGAGGCACCATCAAAGTTGATTTTGACCCATCCAGGGGATGGGTTTTTCAAACACTCATGCTTGGTCTCCATGCCTTCGCCAGAGTTTGAACCCTCCCGGGGCCATTAACGAGTAATAAACATAATTTTTAATTTGCATTTGATAAAAGATAAAAAATAATTAAATTAATTTTAAACATAAGTGAAAATTAAATTTTAAAAATAAATACAAAATTATTCAAAAATTAAATTAACTATAGCTTGCCCCTAGTACACCTCACGGTAAAAAAAACCAAAAAAACTATATAATAAAAATTATAATAATAATAAGATCAATTTTTATTATCTTATGATTAGTTTAAATAGTATACTAAATAAACTATGTAAATATTCTATATTATTTAATAAATATTACTAAATAATTCATGTATTTAAATTCATAATTTTACAATAGATAATAGTAACCTCAACTCTCACATATAAAAAAGAAATAAAATAAAAATATAATAAAAAGAAATTACTATTAGCTCATACAAATATTCAAGAATAATTTCACAAAAAAATTAACCTTTTTTCTATATTATTAATATAAACCTTTCTAACAATTGAAAAATAAATTCTAACTTTAGAAAACAAAAAAAATATACATTTTTTTAATTTTTGGAACTCTTAAAAGCTGAAAATGAATTTATCTAAATTAATTAAAATTTAAGATATTTTTTATAAAAAAACTAAAAATCTC
Source organism: Thuja plicata (assembly GCA_018584345.1). Taxonomy (NCBI): domain Eukaryota; kingdom Viridiplantae; phylum Streptophyta; class Pinopsida; order Cupressales; family Cupressaceae; genus Thuja; species Thuja plicata. The sequence continues at coordinate 8,833,764 of MU227649.1, forward strand.
AACTTTCACATATTAAAAAAAAAAATATAATAAAAGTTACTATTAACCAATAGAAATGTTGAGTATTTTGAAAAAAATAAATTTTATATTATGAAAATGTTTCAAATAAATTTAATAAATTAAAAAAATTAGAAAATGAAAAAGATTAAAGATATTAGGATTTGTTCAAATATACTGTAATTAAAATTTGTAAACAATAAAATATAATAACATGTTTATAGTAATAAAACATTAAATATAGTATCTCATAAAAATAGACTATATTATAAACTAAAAAACTAATTATATATTATAGATTATGATTAAAACTTTCCTAAGAACAAATTTGGTCTACCAAATCAATTGAACCAATCAAAACGGAGATAAGTAATTCAACTTAAAAATATTATTCTTATTCTTATTCCTATTTGTGAATTTTCCACTCTACAAGAATATTCAATTTCAATTAATTATTTAAGAAACAAATATGCAGATACTATAATTTGTATTAAAAGGAAGCCAGGGAATACAACGTTTAGAATTCAATAGTGAGCAATTAGCCCCTTTTTTTTCCCCTGCTGTCCTGCTGATGGTATGCTGATTCTGATGTATTATTTCTGTATCTTCTTCTTAATCCAACCTTAAAAAAAAGTGACCAAATATTTAATTTGCTTGAACGATGACAGATTAAATAAAAAATGCCGGCCCACCCATCTCTCCTCGGTACGACCGCCGGGGACGAAAGCTGTGGCCAGGCCCTTCTTCGATGACTGCGATGTACACTTCTGCCTTATAATAACTCCATCCAAACTACCTGCTCTGTTCTGCTCTTGTTTTCTCTTTTCGTTTCATCAATGGATTCCTGTGCGCTCTCATTGCGCCAGGGTCAAATGCTGCGATGTAATCACCACACCGGGCTCTTCACGCCAGGGATCGGGGTTCGAGTCCCGCAGCGATCTGCAGCAGCAACTTCGCTAAATATAATGGCTGCAAACTTTAAATTGCGCAGGGGCAGGAAATATAAGAAAGAGATTGAGTACCCCTGGCCAGATAAGATTCCCGCTGATGACAGTGGAACGCATCCTTTCACCTATGTTAACAGATTTAAGCCGCTCATAAAACCGCCGAAGAAAGTTCTTCTTCCTTTTGAGAGGCCGCTTGCCGAAGTACGGAGGAAAATCGAAGAGGTAGGCCAAATTGGAAGCTCTGAAGATTGTGTTTTTTTCCAGCTTTTTGACTGCATCAGATTAGCTTATTGTTAGTTTAAATTTCTGCTGAAATTAGTCCAGAGAAGCAAAATTTCAGTTGTATTTGAATCGGAAGATTGATCTGTATTTGTGAAAATAAATTTCCGCTTCTTTCAGTTATTTCTTTTCCGCTTCGATGTAATTGTGGCGGCTTCGATGTGCTGCTTGATTGTGTTTTAGGGTTGTGGTAGGGATTTAAAATTATTTTATTTCTGTTTAGTCTGTTCAGTTGAGTTTGCAACTTTTGTCGACGAGAGGTAATTGATCAATCCATGTCTCTTATGGATGAAACGATTTTTATTTTTGTTTATTGAATCAAAGCAATAAAGTAATTAATCAATTCATATATTTATCTTTTTATAGATGAAACCTATTTTTATTTTTATTTAGTGAAGAATAGTAAGATTACAAAAGAATAACAGCTGAATCAAATGAAGATTACAAAAGATTAACAACTGCAGCAACTAAATATGGTTTGAAACGATTTTAAATTAACTTACGATTTAAACATGTTTACAAAGCAACTTTGTTGATCATGTAACGAGATGATTGCGAAAGTGGAAGTTTTTTTTTGGATCCCTGTTAATGAAGTGGAAGAAGATTCAATTTCGACACAGGGATTCCTAATTTAAAGAAATATGCATTTCACCAAAATGAGTGACAATGTAAAGTGGTTTGATTTAAAGATTAAATTTAGAAAGTCATTGATTCACCAAAAAAAATCATCACGAATCAAATCTTGCGCAATACAAAGTCTCTGATGAAATCAAAATCCTCAATACCTTAGGTATAACACAGAATTCCGAACCAATCAAATGAATGATGGAACTTCTTACTAAAGACGCAGATTAAAAGTGTGAATCAGGATTAGGTGCTTCTAGAATTCAATAGCTTTCATTTTCGTGTTGCGAAGCCGTTAAGAATTGGGTGAAATATACTGTCTTGGGGCTACAACAATTACAGGCACATGACATTGCAAATCCAATTGGTGTGATCAATGATGCATATAAATGAGGCGGGCTTTCTTTTATGTGTGGGTCCCTCCTAGATGAGTTGTAAGTATCCCTTTTCTAATAAATTTCCATAGCCCAGAAATATGTAAAAAATTATATTAAATAACATTACTGAACACTGAATAAAATTCTATCTGCTATTCATTGTGTGCATGCTTTGTTAAGAAATGTGTATTTGTTATAGATTTTTATAATTGATATTTTTAAAATAAGAAGAACAAATGACAACTAAATATAAGCAAATGGAATAAACAACTACATAAATAAAACTATTTAAAAATATAAATAAACATAGAATAAATTAATGGCTAACCTACCATTTTTTTGTGTTCAAATATGCAGCTCTAAAATGTAGCAATTTGTTTTCTTCTTCATGGGACCTTTTCTTCCTTCAAAATAGAAGCTTAAGCCCTAATGACTCTATATTGAGGGCTCTATATCTCTAAATCATGATTGTCATCCATTTTACATTTTGTAATGATGAATGATTAGAATGATACATAATTTGACCTGTGTAAAATATAAGATTTATGGACAATGACTAGATTCAAGACTAAATGTACCAACATTTCTAATTATAAGGTGGACATGGAATATATGATATTTTAATTGGGTTGTTTGGGCATTTAGAGTAGAAAGTACACCAATTATGAACATCTATAAGATCAATTTAACTAAGATAGAATGTATAAGCATGTATATATTAAGATTGTATACAATTGTATATAACAAAATGAAAAAATAAACTATTTTTTATTTTAAAATTAGTACTTGGTTTATATTATTAGTTTTTAATAAAATTGAAATTTTTTGCTATTCTAAATATTAATTTTTAAAAATTTTTTTAGATGATTTTTTTCCTTATATAATAGTGAAATGTATACTTCACTATTTTACATTTGTTTATTTTTTTTAATAATTGATTGGACATACAATTTTATTTCTTTTATATTATTAGTTTTAATAAAATTGAAGATTTTTTTATTCTAAATATTAATTTTTAAAAAATTGTTGAGATGATTTTTTTCTTTATATAATAGTAAATGGTACACATTACGTTTTTTAACATTTGTTCAATTTTTTTTTTAATAATTTATTGGACATACAATTTCATTTCTTTAATTTTTTCCAGCGTGACTCGGATTAAAAGTGTGAATCAGGATTAGATGCTTTTTGAAATTCAATAGCTTTCATTTTCGCCGTTAAGAGTTGGGTGAAATCTACTACCTACGGTCTTGGGCCTACAACCCAAAAAAATAGTGAGCAACTATTTAATTTGCTTGAACGGCCAACAGAGCAAAGAGCGACAAAAAAACAAAATCTATATAAAGATGAAGGCAAAAGAGCGACCTCGGCAAATCCGCCAGGAAATGCCGGCACGCCATGATATGTCCACCGGCTTCACCAACTCTCATCTGTCTAAACATAATAACAATTTATCAACCTTGCCATAGCTGTTGTCCGATTTAATAACCTTTTTACCCCTTTCTGTATTTTCATAATTCGCAATGACCTGTCCCAGGCTATCATTTCGCTACGGTCACATGCTCCAATTTGACCAACACAATGGCTTAACCCTGCCTTCCCTTCCGATGGAGATGTCCAGAGTTCGAATCCTCCCGCGATCTGCAACAGCTTCGCTAAACGTTGTGGCCGCTAACCACAAGCTTCGCAGGGGAAAGAAATTTAAGAAAGATAAAGAGTACCCGTGGCCCGACAAATTTCCCACGGATGGCAGTGGGCCGCACGTTTTCACCTACATTAACAGATTTAAGCCACTCGAGAAGCCGCCAAAGAGGGTATTACTCCCTTTCGAGAAGCCCCTTGCAGAAATACAGAGGAAAATTAACGAGGTATTCTCAACTCACAACTTTTGAATTCTTATTGGAAGTTTAATCAGTTCTCCATCTAAAACTTGCAGGGAAATTTTGAACAAATAGACATTTCCTTTTTAATTAGTCTAGGGCAGTAGATCAATCTTCCCATCTTGAAAAATGAGGCTGGTTTCTAAAGAAAAATCAGGCAGACTAATTTTCAACAGAAGAGTAGCTTTTAAAGAAAAAAACATAGTATGTGCTGATAGTCTAGTTGTAGATTTGGTGTATAAGCTAGAAATGCAGATTTGATACAGAACTTTGGCAAATGTTCTTCGAAAGCTTTGTCTCAAGTTAGCCCATTGCGAGAAATAGCCCAAGTAAAATGCCTTCCTTAGTTCTCTTAAGTGATGTGTATCTCTTCTGTCAAAGTTAATTGGACTTACATCGGGCTTCATTTAGAGGTTACACTATAAATTCTGAGTTGGACGTAGAGTTTTACTCCATTTAACGCTTTATCATGGATATTGGAATCTCTCTTTAGTTCGGGTATCTTCTCTGTCGAATCTTACCTTGGACTTACAGGTTGAATCGTCGGATAAGATATGTTACACACAGTAAGTTTGGATGTAGTATTTTATTCAATTCAACGCTCCACATTTCTTAAAATTTGACCCACAAATTACATTATGAAATGAATCGATACGTATCCAGCTCATCCCATTGGGTCCAGGCTTTTAATTTTATTATTTTTCAAGTTGTTTTGTTTAATTTTCTGTATTTCACTTTGCAATTCATTTATGTCAAATGTTTAGAGTCTTATCTTCCAAACCCGCTTTGAACATTCCCTTCAATTTATAATCTGAAGATTTCATGATAAAATTTGCCTTGGAAGTTGTGTAATTCACATTTTGGACTAAAAAATCAAGCTCTTAATCTAATGTTTTTGTACTTTTATTTGGATTTCACCTTGTCATTTGTTTATATAATCAACATACCTCTCTTCTCGTAGAATAGAATGTTATGATCATTTTTCTTTATTTGGGATTTGGGATTAATATAGTGTGGCAAACTATTTGATTGATGTTTCAGACCAAATAAATTACAGTGACCTGAAACATCATTCCGGACTATCTTGTATCCATCTCTTCAAGCTATAAAATGGTCATTGCCATTTCATTTTGCTTAATTCGTGTTATTTATTATTTATTTAAAGTGTTTAGGCTAGAAATTGCCTAGGGGATTGTTTAATCAGCATTTCAGGTTACTGCAGTTTATATAATAGACCGTGTTGAGGACCAGGAATAACGGTGTGAAATTTTAATTACACATATTCCTATCATTTATGCAATTTCTGCCCTGAAATGTTTAATATAATTATTAATAACTCTGGATTGTGTAATCTTGAATATTATTTGTTAAATTTGTTTTTTCTTGAGTCTGTAAAGATTTATTTCTGGATCCGATCATTAAATTATTAATACAGATTTCTGTCAAAAACTGGCTCCATCCCATGGGAATTCAATCAGCTGATCTTGAACTCAAGACAAAAATTGGTAATGCTAAATTTAAATTGGAGGTGTTTTTGCTGTCAATTTGTTTAGGCTCTAATACATTTCAATCTCCAAAAACAATTCACACAGTCAAATTGCATCTGAATTCTCCGGCGCGAAAATATTTCTGACTGAAACAAAGCTAAAAGAGCTAAAATGCAGACAATATCTGTGTTTAATGAATCTGGAATGAGCCAAAAAGAAGCACTCAAATGCCTGGAGACTTCCACACAGACATCCAGATCCACACTAAAAAATTGTACTCAAGTGCCAGTGCATCTCCATATAGACATCTGGATCCTACATTGCAAAGTGTCTTCTTTGAACCTTCCGGCTATGACCAGCATGCAAAATATCCACCCGATCTGCCAATGCTCAACAAGATAGGAGCATCATAGTTTCGTTGAACTGACCAAAATGTTGGCCTATTAACATCCTTGTCTTCACATCTCTTCTTTTATTATTATTAGACCGCCTGTGTGAAGGTCAGAGAAAAGGTATTTCTTAGGGATCAATCCCAACTTTACATAAGCCTTGTTGTAATGAAAATTCAATTTGTGTAATCCTGCTGTCAATGGACTTTGTGAGTATTGATTCTTTACCAGTTGTTATCAATGTTTAGTATCTTCACGACAATTTATTTTTATGCATTCCTTTTTTCTCTATTTTTTAAGTGAAACAAAATTGGTTTGTGGCTTTTTTTTTGGTAGAAAGAGCTCTTTCTTTTGTTTTGTTTTGGGTTATATTGTATATTAATTTTTGCATGGACTTTGGGCTATTGCTTAAGGATCATTTTAAATGTAAGATTACTTTATTGTTTGCTGACATTTTCAAAATTGCTGCATTCTTGAAGTTTATGCAAGGGTGTTACTTGGACAGCAGTTTACCAAAATTGATCTAGTTTCAATGCTTTTGTAATTAGATGTGTTTGTAACTCTGTTACTGGGTTCATCATGTGCCTAGGGCATACCTGTATTGGATATGATTTCTGATCTGGTATCTGTCTGGCTACATGCAAGTCCTTGCACAACTCCTTGGGTACATCTAATATTGTCTGAGTTGAATGTACCTGGCACCTGTAACTGGATTACTGGATTGAACCTGGATACACAGGCTGACCCCAAAAAGCAAAAATTGATGGAAAGTGTCATTTACCCACCAAGGTAGGAGATTGAAGCCTTATTTAAGAATCAGATCACGGTCTTTTTAGAGTCAAACCTAGGCTATTAAGTTACTGAAATAGCTGCAATCGATCAAGGTTTAAACAGATAATATTAACAACAATTACCAAACAAACAAATGAAGATTAATCTAGAGTTCGTTGGCATTAAGGCCAGCTATTAAAAAAAGAAGAATTGGAAATCTTTAGAAAGGCAGCAATGTTAAAGGGGTATAACTCTTGGAAATATAATAGGTGTGTACCCCACTTATTTGAAGTTAAATATAATAGGTGTGTTCCCTGCTTATCTGAAGCTATTAATAAGGCAGGCATATTCTTTGAGAAGCCATCCATGTAGGATCAAGATTGAAAGATTAAGGAAGATCGAACAAGAGAAAGGAATTCAGAGCAGATTATCCCTATTATAAGAACCTGTATTCTCATTCACCAATTTGGGTGATATAGTTAACATTGTGGTATGCATTGTGGTAGTATATTTTATACATATATTTGGTATAGGCAATAATATGAAATGCTATTCCTTATTTTACTTATTTCCCCACAAGCAATCATGTGGAGGTGAGTAAGGAAATACAAGGCGGAAGAGCAGATACAAATTTCCCTTCTAAGTAGGCCACGCTATAATGGATGGATGACTTCCTGCCACATGTGGGCCAAAGGGGGGGGGGGTATTGTATAGGGGGTGTATTGTATCCCGCCCTTGGGGGTGTTGAATTCAAAAAGTGAACTATAGATATTACATGATTTATCTAAATGGATTAAGATGTTTATAATTATATATGCACTTATATGTTATTTGATCTTTAACCCTTGTAGAAATAATTGTTCCTATGAATTATATTTCCAATACTGTCTAACATGATTGCAGGATCTAAACCATGATTTATCTTGCTTAAAACATTCTAATTGGTAAATTTATAACTCCAACTATATCACATTTCTTGCTTTAATTGAACTTGTGAATTTAGGGCAAGATTTAGGGCAATCCCAAAAGCGGACATTACATAAAGAACAGAAACAAAAAGTGAAAACCTAAACAAACCCTAAAACTAACTACCTACTACATGAACAACACTAAAAACTTGAAAAACAAAAGCAAACAATTCTTCTCACCTGATTTCCTTACCCAAAATTATCAATTATCAGTTGTGTTCTATATTCAATTTTGTAATGTTTTTTGCAAATTATAGGTATTTTTAAAATTTTAGTATACATACGGACATATCCAAGCTGCATTGATCCTGGGTAAGAAAAAAACAGTGAACTGCTGTACCGGCCCCCCAAATCTGTATTCAAACCTGAACCCCAAACCCTTATCTAAATCCACACCCGAAAGTTAGGTTTGCAACTGGTTGTTGAATAAATGTTTTCTGTTACTATTTATAGCATTTAATAGTTGTTCTTGCTGTTGAAATAAAGGGGCTATGAGAAGACTCTGGTGGCTTAAGGGAGAAGTTTTAAATTACTTTTATATGCCAAACTCAATATAGTTAAAGCTGTTTGTTGTTGTTTATCAATACTGGGGTTTGTTAAAAATTAAGGTATGTGATACTTTTATCCTTGTGAGTATTGTGCTGATTCAAATCCGCTCTTTTGTCTTGGGAGCCACAGGTTAAAAAAATGCAGAAGGAGACTGGCTTAAAATTTGAACGTTATATCACTCTTTTGGAGATTCAATACTACGAGGTCCCTTTTTCTCCACCCTTATTTGGTTTTCTATTAGTTGCGATCTTCATATGTTCAGGTGTTTTAACTTGTCAGGCTGAGAAAGTGCATGTGATCTTATGTGGTTTGCAACATAGATAGTCATTCACCTGCAATCAAATGCCGGAAATAAACTAATGTATCAGTTGACTTGTTATTCTGTTATCAACTTTCTAAGGATAATCCATACAATTGAGTTTTGTTGAATGATAAATGCTTTAAACAAGTGCATCCAAACATTCCACTTGAACTTTGACTCCTGCCTTTTATGATATTTGTCAGTTAATTGTATTCTGATTATTCTTATTTTTGAAGTTCCACATCTATATCTTCCCCTTTTATATGGTACTAGGTGAGGGACGAATGATTTCTGTTTTTGTTCCTATATCCACAACTATGAACAATTAACTTTTGAGTGTTACTTCTTAAGGAACTTTATTTAGTTGGAAGCACAATCAGATGCCTGCTTCAACAGACTTGTAAAATTAGCTTCATTTAGTTGGAAGAACTATCAGATGCCTGCTTGGGCAAATTTGTAGAAGTAACTTTGTTTGGTTGGAAGAATGATCAGATCCCTGCTTCAGCAGACTTGATTGCTTTATAGAAGAATAATGCCTGCTTTAGCAGACTTGGTAGCTTGCTAAAGGATAAACCTTGCAAGGGATGAACTCACATCTTGACTTAGTAGCTATGGCACTAAAACTATCTATTCTGGCCAGTTATCCTAGGTATTGCACCTGTTTGTGACTCTATACAGAACTCCCTTAAGATTGGAAGCCTGGTGGATGGCCCAACGTTCTTTCAACATCAGATCTGAACAATACGACCTGGAACAAAAATATCAGCATAATTTATTCTACTTGTATTGACCCTTGGATGTTTTATTTAATTGGATGATATTCACATTGGCTGGGCATTAGGATTATTGTTAAAGCTCTCATTACTTTGGTAAGAAAAGAAAGCTCCTCTACCTGGTCTTGGATGAGCAAAGAATTCACATCCTTATGAAATCATTCAACCTTAGTTTGCACAGTTGCCAAGTCTTTCTTTCTAAAAGTAGCTTGCCATTTTGTCCTCCAGAAATTTAAACGGGTTGCTGGATTCCCATGATTCTCTCTTTCCAGTCCAGCCCAACCCCAGATCTCCCAGAGCAAGAGCTCCTCCAACCACTTAACCCATCAGACAAAAGCTAACCCATCGGAGCATGGAACCTTTGCTGGCAACCAAATTGTATGCCATGGACTCGAGGTGCTGTACATGACCATCCAGGAATTTCCTAGGTGCAGTCCTCACCAAGAGATTGGGGCAGTAGAAAGGAAATCAAATTCAGCTTGTAACCAAATCCCAAAATCCTCTAGCTGTTCAACATTATTTAAGAAGATATGGTTGACTGCATCCTCTCTTGCACACCCAACACAAGAAGCATCAGCTATACCAGCTTATTTACTGCTCTTTGACAACAAAAGCTTGATGCATTACCATCTATCCTTGAAGCTTTTGTTTAAAGGAGGTTATTGCTGTCCAAAGAGTGCCCTTATAGCTGTTCTCCCTTAACTGCCACTGCAATAGGGTACCCTAAGCAGTTCTCTCTTAACTACTAATGTAATAGGGCGCCCTTAGCGGTTCTCCCTTAATTTACACTGCAATAGGGTGCCCTTAGTGGTTCTCCCTTAATTACAGGCTCTCTCTTATTTTCTTGTGATTGACTATTGTAAGATTCTAATTATATTTTAATATTGATCAGCATGAAACAAAGATACATAATAAGTTCATAAGTAATGAGCAGATATGGATAATATTAATTATGCTGTGCTAAGCAATCATAGTCAACAATGCACTATTAACCATAGATATATATAATACTATTATATATTTCAGATTGCTGGAAAGTATCTTCTTTCCTTTCTATTTCCTTCCTGATGATATTCTTGAATGGATGATGGGAAGAGCTTCTTATATTTGTGTCCTTGAATAGAGGTCATATTGCATGGGACGTGTCCCTTCATAATTGTCTCCCTTCCATATTATAATTGGTTAACTAAGCTAATAATATTCCTTCCATCTTCAGATCTAGATCGGTTTTGTTAATAATCTCAGCATCCTTTCGTTATTAAGATTGGTTAGTCTCCTTTCCACGTACCTCTTCAGAATATAACATCGATTATTTAATCATTGGTTAAGGATACTTGCCAATTATAATAGTTGTTGTTATCCATACCGTTGAGTTTGATTAGATCTAATCACGGTTTAGTTAGTATTGTGCCATCTTATAGGGCATTGATTAGTTTATCACTGATAATTTTATTAACTTAATCTTGTATACTTATTGTTCAGACTATCTATTGATTTAAGTTGCTCTTGTTCTCCATCAATATTACTTAATACAAGTTGATGACTGCCATTCCGCATACCCAATCGATATCCCTATACTATCACGCCTTAGCACATTTGAAACTATATCGTAATCACGGCTCCTTCATATACATGTCGTTTAGTCGTCCTTATGACCACCGAGTCATAATCGATCCTAAATCACTTAAGTTTATAATATCGTTTTGACTTCAACACCATATATCACTGACATATCATCATTAGTCCTTTGTTCGATAACTACTGGCTTTTGATCGTCAACTTATGTGTGCAAAGTATTATATCTCCTGGCTTCGACATTGAAGTGGTTCTTCTATTATCCTCGGTAAATGCTAACTCCATCTTCAGGCAGTGTTTTCTGTAAAACATTAATCAATATTGTCTCTGCTGTCTTCATCAAAATTATGATTTATCTGGTGTCTATCCTGCTACAATTTTGTCTATTTAGAGACTTCACAAACCTGTGTTACTGGATTGACATGAATTGAGAGAGATGGGACATCATAATTAGGGTTTCAAATGGGGGACATGACACCTGACCTTAAAGGAACCTAGTCATATGCTGAATAGGTGCTTCATGCTGCAAAATCTAGCTGTCATCACCTCTTGGATTTGGTGTTAAGGAGCAAATCCTAACAAGAGCCCTTAAGTAGCCTTTTGACTTAGGAAGTGAGATATTTAGCTTGTAAGAAGAATACAAAATATGTTGTTTTATATCCTTATAACAGACATGCTTTTGAGTTATTGCATGCTTTTCTCTTTGTTGTAGCACTTCCATGTGAGAGGTAATGAAATTCATATAGTTTTCACACATTATCAGTATACTACATGTTTTCATTTTTAACAAAATTGAATCATCATATGTTGACTTGTCAAACTGAATTCTTTTCTCCTTGAATTCATGTATTGGGTTTTTCAATTGACTTGGCATTGCAATAATTCCAGAGACAAATTATTGACTAACATCAGATAGTTCTAAACTAGAGATTAAAAGTTTGCATCCACTGATGCAGTCAATAAATTATTCTGTCTTTGAAAGCATTGTTGAACTTAGTAACTTATGCCCATTCCAGTATTCTTTTTGTGACTCCTTCCTAGATGCATGGGTTGTGAGTCATTGTTTGCAATTGAGTGCAAGCAATTGATACTTTGATATGCATCAACTGATACCATGTAAGTAAATGTTGATTTTGCTGGGATTGATTTTGCGAGCATTGGTTATTCAATCCTATTGTTAACCAATAGCCAAAGACTTGTCCTTTCTTCTAATCATTAGGACAAATTTTAGGTCATTTACTTTAGTCTTATTCATTATAATAATACAAGGGGTTTATGCCTTTCTATCAGTTGTTTTGAGGATCTATTGAGTTTTATATTCATTCTCTAATATTTGTTGCACTTTTCTCTTATAGATCATGCAAGAAATATATGGAAGTTTGACTCCATTTCAGCGTCTAAGTGTTGCGCGACATCCCAACAGGCCTACTTGTCTTGAACATGTGTCAAACATTAGTGATAAGGTAAATTTTGTTTCCCTAAATCTTATTTCTCGTGTTTGCAATGCACATGTTGATTTCTCAGGTTTTGTCTTGCTCTTGTTAGTGGCTGGAACTGCATGGAGATCGTGCTGGATACGATGATCCAGCTATTGTCACTGGTATTGCAAGCATGGATGGGATAAGCTTCATGTTTGTTGGACACCAGAAGGGCCGAAATACCAAGGAAAATATTCATCGGAACTTTGCCATGCCAACTCCGCATGGGTATGTTTATGTTTCAATACTTAGCAAATAGCATATGCTTTTTATTCAGGTCCATAGGAGGCGTATTTCTTAATCAGGACCAATTGCACTAGGCAGTTCAAACTAATATAGCGGTTTTGTTGATAGATAATGTGTATATCCTATATGTGTATTTGTCTTCGAAGGAAATTTTCACCATTTCAGCATCCATGAATGTTGGAGCATCACCTTAAATGTTGTTTCCAAAAATTGGTTTTGGTTTTTGAAGCTTGAGTTTTGTCCTGGCAGGGATTCTGATTAGTACTTTCATTTCTACATTGTGATTTAATAATTTGGGTCTTCTTAGCATTTTACTTACAGGAAAAAAATATTTTGAATTAATAACAATTATTCATGTTTAAGCTTCTTATTCAGTTCTCAGTTTGCATGTTTTAAGAGCTAAGATGTTTTTATTACACAATCTTCCGAAATTGCATAATTTCTGTTTATCCATTACAGTTGATGGAAACTCTGCTAATATCAAAAAATATTTGGTATTGCAGCTATAGAAAGGCTTTAAGAATAATGAATGAGGCTGATCAATTTGGTCTTCCTATTATTACATTTGTTGATACTCCAGGTGCTTATGCAGACATTGTGTCTGAGCGGAAAGGACAAGTATATTCAGTGACCTTTGTACCAGGATATTTTATGTAATTTATCCTTAGTGATTCTATAGATACGATGGTTGCACTATTTGTTTCGATATTAATTTTTAATTATGCTTGCAGGGGGAAGCAATAGCACAGAATTTGAGATCATCGTTTGGCTTACGAGTTCCAGTTATATCTGTTGTGATTGGAGAAGGAGGTTCAGGTGGAGCACTGGCTATTGGGACTGCTAATAGGATGCTCATGTTAGAGAATTCAGTGTATTTTGTTGCAAGGTGGGTTTACAAATATTGTTTTTCAGCAATCACTGTCAAGAGAGAGCACTTATAAAATTTAAAGCAATATTGTGAGATTAGACTTCAATTTATTTTCTTTAAGTTTGAGTGCCACGTTTTTAGTTTATCAAAAGCACAGCAGAAATATTAGTAGTAATTACGAATTGTTGTATATCTTGTATCTGTGGCCACCAATCTGGCACTTTCCCACGGGATAGGTCATCACAAGATATATTGACAAGAAAACCCAGGTAGTTAACACTCAGCAAAACCTGTCATTACTATTTAAATAGTCTTTAGAAAAATCTTCATAGTGTCACTGATAACACATCCATCAAACATGAAGAGAGTTTAAGCTAGCCAGTAAATTCAAGCAATCAAAGATGAGAGATTGTCTGAACAGAACAACTAACATGTATTACAGGAATTCTTGAAGATATTGAAATTTGATTTCTTGCTGTTTTATATTGATAAGTTGGAAAGAGGACATAACAATAATGTTTCTGGAAAACACCTCACAAAGTACATGAAGTAACAAAAAAGTTCTTTAGAAGACTGAATAACAACCCGGGCCAACTACAAGAGCAGTTTTTATCTTTTTGGGCATTGGTCTTGGCTAGAATACACTCCTTCAACTGCCAAATGAACAAGGCTTCCAAAACATAGCCTTACGTAATATGGCCTCCTCTTAGCACCTAACACTTATTTATGACCACTTCTTGCTGAAGGTCTTTTTTTCTATGCACATGCAATAATTTTATGATGAAGAAGTGCAACTAATAAGATAGGAATTTCCGAGGATCCCATGAGTTGCTCTCTTACCCAGTGCATCTAATAAAACAAAAAATCCAGTGTTTGCCCGAGTTTCTGGGATGGGAAGATGCTGGGACTGGGATTTGCGGACCCTAAAATTTTCCCATATTTTAGAGATCACTGGAGGATGGCTAATAAAATAATATTAAAAATAACTTACAATAAAACTGTGTAGCACAATGTCTAAGAGCTGGGATTTCAGTTATATCTGATGTGCAATGTAAGAGCTGGGATTTAAAGTAACACTATGCAGCATAACTTGTAATTCTGCTCTGACACGTTGTAGAACAATGTGTACATAAAAAACACTGCTTTTTGTCATCAACAATCTTATCAAGTATCTTACACCTAGAGTTTGGATTTCTGCTTAAAGTATACAAACGGCATCTCAGCCAAAGAAATCTCATTTTGGTGGCAATCCGAGTTTCAGAAAAAAGGTCTTGTTCCTTTCTATGATGTTTCAGATTCATAACTGCAGACATATAACCAAATATTGTTCCTTGGATCTTGACTCACTTGCCATCTATCCACCCTAACTATGCAGTCCATTGATAAGTAGGAGATATTTTTCACAGCAAGTCAAATTGTAATATTGGTATCACCGTATCAGGATTCAACTGTGTAGTTTTCGAGTCATACTCATTGACCATGTTGCATGAATAATGGTTCACAAGATCCCATCTCTCATGAGAATGAATGGAACACTTAGCACTCATTGCATCTAGGTGACGCTCACAGAGGTGAAGCATCGGGCCTTTCTGGGAGGCCAACCATCCTAGTATTACTCTAACTCAAGTGTGCTTAACCATGGAGTTCCTCCAAGGTTAAAACTTAGCTTGCTACCCCATTTGCAAAACCTTCAGCAAGTGTTGTGCCTTATGAACCATTCACTATATAGTCCCTTGAGCTCGTCAATTGATAAGTAGGAGATGTTTTCCACAACAAGTCAAATTGTGAAATTGCTATCAGTATTCAATTGTGTAGTTTTCGAGTCAGACTCATTGACTCAAGTTTCATGAATAGTGTTTCACAGGAACCCATCTCTCATGAGAATGAATGGAATACTTAGCACTTATTGCATCCAGGTGATGCTCACAAAGGTGAAGCATTGGTCCTTCTCGGGAGGTCACGCCTCCCAGTACTATTCCAACTCAAGCCTGCTACCCTATTTGCAAAACCTTCAGCAAGTGTTTTGCCTTTTGAACCATTCATTATATAGCCCCTTGGAGGTCATTGTTGGCTTTCTGTAGATTGTAGTTACCAGGCATTCAATCATAACATTTAGTATTTACTACAAACCTTCATGGCTACAAGCTTTGGTAGGTTGAATGGTATCTTCAACTAGAAAATGAGGTTAGAGGTTTTTTCTGGCAGAATTAAAATTGATGGTTGCAAGGGATGTTTGGAAATCCTTGTGACATCACGAAGGTGCTAGGGATTATTACGATGAGTAATTGGTAAAAAAATGTATATTTTATTATTAAGAGCAAAGCTCAATAAATAGACTGTACAAAGGTTACAAAGAGGCATTAAAACTAAAAGTTATAAGATATTATTCTAAGACCCTCCCTTAATGCTCAATCTATCAACTACACCAATAGACCCCCTGAATTTTACAAACTTATCGGAATTGAGAGGTTTGGTGAAAATATCGGTTGGCTGTTCTGAGGTAGGAACATATAGCAACTGAATGGATCCGTCTTCAACCAACTGCCGAATGTAGTGACAATGAAGTTCTATGTGTTTGGTTCGTTCATGGAAGACGAGATTCTTGGCAAGTTTGAGTACTCCCTGATTGTCTGAAAAACAAAGGAGTTAGACCGGTTTGAGATATTTGCATATCTGCAAGCACTCGGCGAAGCCAAATTGCCTCACAAGCCGCCTTAACAACTCCTCTATATTCTGCTTCAGTCAAAGAGAGAGCCACTGCCTGTTGCTTCTTGCTAGTTCAGGTGACAGCACCAGATCCCAAATTGAACACATATCCAGAAGTTGATTTCCGGTCATCAACTGACCCTGCCCAATCTGAATCTGTGAACCCACTGAGTCTAGGATGATCACACTTAGTGTAAAGAAGGCCATAATTCGAGGTGCCCTTTACATGGCGTAGGACACGCTTCGCTGCTACCCAATGATCAACCCTGGGGGCTGTCATGAAGTGTGATATGTAGCTTACTGCAAAACTGAGGTCATGTCTAGTTGCAGTGAGATAGATGAGACTACCCACTAGTTGCCGGAATTGGGTTTCATCTGCAGGAGGATAATCAGACGTGGAGGACAATTTCAGGTCAGTCTCCATAGGTGTGGAGGCAGGTTTGCAATCCTGCATTTGAAATTTGTCAAGCAAGCTTCTGGCATACTTAGATTGAGAAAGGAAAATGTTGCGGTTAGTCTGCCAAATCTCAACACCCAAACAATAGTGAAGAAGCCTTAGATTTGTCATATCAAAAGTTTTGCACAGATCCTGCTTAATTTCGGATATCAAATGTGTGGAATTCCTAGTAATGATCAAGTCATCCACATAGACAACAAGAAAGAGTATATCATTACCAAAGTGTTTGATATGCAAATTACTGTCTGAAGAACCACGCTGAAAACCACGAGTAAGTACCGATCAATTTTTATGTACCATGCCTGAGGAGCCTATTTAAGGCCATAGAGGGCTTTCTGGAGTCTACACACTTTGGGTTCTGAACCGACAATCTTGAAACCGGGAGGTTGCGTCATGTAGACTTCTTCTTGCAATTCACCATTTAGGAAGGCACTCTTTACGTCCATCTGGTGGATTTTCCAACCATACCAAGCAACAATGGCGAGAAGAAGACGAATAGTACTCAACTTAGCAGTAGGAGCAAAAGTCTCCTCATAGTCAATGCCTTCTCGCTTTGTGAATCCTCGAGCAACTAATCTGGCCTTATATTTGTCTAAGGTACCATCTGCATGATACTTGACCTTATAGACCCATTTACAACTAATGGGTTTCTTCCCTTGAGGGAGATATGACAGAAGCCAGGTGTGATTCTTCTAAAGGCTGTGGAACTCAGCATCCATTGCCTCTTCCCATTCTGGAATGCCTTTGGCCTCGACATATGTTTGAGGCTCATAGATACTGTGGATGTTAGCTATAAGAGCAAAATTGACTGTGTTATGCTGGATGCCTTTATGTCTAGAAGTTCTACCCTCAATGAGCTCATCAGGACGAAGATCATTGATGGTTTTAGCCCACCATTTAGGCAGAAGAGTAGAGGGGCCAACAAGAGGAGGAAGCGGATCAGGAGGAAGGTGTACATCGGCCAAAGGAAACTCGGGTGGTGCATTGTCAAGTATAGAGTTTTCATCATCCCTCCCATCTAGTAAACCAAGAGGAAGATCAATACCCAAGTCAGAGGCCTTCAAAGGTTGATCCTCAGAATGATGCTGAGACGAGGAGAGTTGAAATGGGCCTCGGTCTTCATCAAAAACATCACGACTGAAAATAACACGATTAGTGTCAATATCAATCAGGCGGTAAGCCTTATGGTTGTCACTGTACCCTGTAAACATGAGCTTCTGACTCTTGGAATCCAACTTAGTGCGCTTAGCATCAGGAATCCACACATAAGATAAAGAGCCAAAAACTTTCAAGTGGCTGATCCGAGGTTTGCGACCAAACCATGCTTCCTCAGGAGTCTTATTTTTAATTGCATGAGTGGGTGACCTATTAAGAAGATAGACTGCTGTGAATACTGCTTCTGCCCAATATTTCCAAGGAATGTTTCTATGCTCCATCATAGACCTAGCCATCTCTGTAATGGCGCGGTTGCGACGTTCTACAACGCTGTTTTGCTGAGGGGTGTAAGATGTGGTTAACTGGCGTTTTATGCCATGAGTATCACAGAAAGTAGAGAAGGCAGAAGAACAAAACTCCCCCCCATTAGCAGACCTAAAAGTAATAATAGAAGAACCAAACTCTTTTTCTACTAAGGCCTTCAATTTTTGAAATACAGTAAACACATCTAATTTTTGCTTTAGAAAATACACCCACATTTTACGACTGAAATCATCAACAAAAAGCAAGAAATACCTGTACCCAGTAACAAAAGTAGTATTCATAGGACCACATACATCAACGTGGACCACCTGCAGTACCTTAGAGGCTCGCCATGAGTCACCATCCTTGAATGGTGTCCGGTGCTGCTTCCCAGCCTGGCAAGCTTCACAAACTCGATGATGCTGAGTCTAAATATCAGGTAGGCCATGTACTAAGTTGTCTTGAACCAGCTGTGCAAGATATTGAATATTCAGGTGGCTATATCGCTGATGCCAGAGACTGGTAAGAGAGGAAGAGTGTGTTGTGAAGGCATGCTCAAGAGAATCGTCCACAAGTCGATAGAGACCATGATCCTCAATGCCAACAACGAGAGTAGTGCTAGAGGCACGATCAACAATCGAGCACTTATGTGCACTGAAAATAACATCCAGCTGAGGAGAATGCCGCATAATCTGACTTACTGAAATGATATTAAGTTCCATACTAGGAACATAGTGCACATTGAGGAAGAGGAGATGCCTACCACCAAACTGTATCTGAACGTTGCTCTTGCCGACAACAGAGTACTCTTCACCACCTCCAAAAGTAATTGAGTCCTTGTAGGAAGAGAACTCAATAGACCAATCACGTCTGTGAGTGAAATGACGAGAATCACCAGAATCAACGTACCAGGCAGAGGACTTCACATGGTCTGCAAGTCTTTTAGCCATGAAGGCATAAAAGGTAGATTCTTGCTGCTTTGTGTTCTCAACAACATTGGCTTGGGGCTGAAACCCTCCCTGCTTCCACTGCTCGGAAGCTAGTCTGGTACGACAATCTTTGATCATATGACCAAATTTGTGACAGTAGTTGCACTGCACCTTTTTCTTAGAACCATCCTGAGATTGAGAAGAGCCCTTTTGCTGAAAGGACTAATATGACTGAAATTTGCCCTGATCCTTGTGAAAGGATTGGGCTGCGAAGGCCTGCTTTGAGGAGGAAGAGGTGGCACTGCTACCAAACTGTTGTTTCCAACGATCCTGCTGGAGAAGTTTGGTGCACAACTATGGGAATTTCAGATCCACATTAGTCGAAGTAATGTTGAGAATTTCTATAAAGTGCTCATAAGATGGTGGTAGACTTTTCAGAATAATGACTACCATATCTTCTTCCTCCATCTTCCGATCGATAGCTTCAAGCTGATCGCGAATGTCTTTAATCTTCGTGAGGTGCTCTTGTAAGGACATGCGTTCATCCATCATGATGGAGAACAGCTGGTTCTTCAGAAAGAATGCGCGACTTTTGTCGGATGTCTCATGCAACTCCTTTAAATACTTCCAGATGTCGACAACAGACTTGCTAGAGGGAATCTGAGGCAACTGATCATCTATGACAGAGAACTTGAGAAGCATAACAACTTCTCGATTCCGATCGTTAAACTTATCCTGATCTACTGGGACGGAGGTCAGACGAGTCTCTGTGCATAGAACAAGTGCATCCAGGCGCCGATACTCGAAGATGGTCAACATGCGCTGCTTCCAGGTGTTATAATTGCAGCCGGTGAAGCGCTGATTGCCTTCCAACATTAAATTGGTGAGAGACGCCATCTTGCACGCTTCCCAATGTAGAAAAAGCAAGAAATAAAGAGGAGGCGCGAATGCAGAATTCAAAACACGAATCCCAATGTAGAGAATAGAGGCTGAATCAGGTACAAACTTCAAGAAAATGACGAAGTACGATTGGCACAGATTTCAAGAAAATTTTTTTGGTTGACCTAGAAAAATCCGACAAAGACCCAGAAGAAATCTCAAAAAAAATAGAAGGAATCTGAAATCAAAATAAAATTTTGGCTGGTACAAATTTTGAGGCACGGAAACCAAGGCAACCACAAAATTCTGTCGACAACCCAGTTGAGGTTTTAAAATACCCACAAGGAATTCACAATCAAAATAATTTTTCGACTTCAAATGGAGGGTCAAAACTCGAGTCGAAAATGCAGAAAACCACAGGAGCTGAAGATAGCAGAGCAACCAACAGAAAATGACCACGGGTTTGATCGAAATACCCAAGAAATCTGTCGTGAATGGAGACCAGATGTCCCAGGTTCAGACCCACATGTAGAAGAGAAAGCCTTCGAAAAAGGCAAAAAACGAAACATAAATCGCGTGTGCTGGAAGACGACCGTCGATGATGAAAAAAGACAGGATACTGGTTGCTGTGTAAAGAAAACGCTTGCAGAGAGATTAAGAACGACCAACAAAGAGTCATTTTGAGGGCTTAAACACTTTGGAAGACAGTCTACAAGAGGCGTGAATACATACGCGAAACCCTATACGGGTTTAACAAACGAATGCCTACAACAAATGCTTCCAGATTCCTGCGCGATTTTCAGATTTTATGGCTATGAAAACCCTAGTCGGGTTCCAAGAACAAAGCCACAATCACAAAGAAGAAATTTCGAAAAATTTCAATAAACAGATAATTTCGAAAATGAAATTATAAAATTTTTCGAAAAGATTTGAAAGCTTAGCTTTGATACCATATTACGATGAGTAATTGGTAAAAAAATGTATATTTTATTATTAAGAGCAAAGCTCAATAAATAGACTTTACAAAGGTTACAAAGAGGCAAGTTTCTAAAATAGAAACTGCCAGAAAGATCAAAGAAGATCTTAACAAGATATTTACAATATTGAGCATTAAAACTAAAAGTAATAAGATATTATTCTAAGAGGGATGGCATGCCATCTCCACAAAGTCCTCCCAAAAGGGCCATGTCCCAAGAAACCTCCACCACTTTGAAGAGATGTCCCCTTCTGAAACGGGTGGGGGGATCCTTAGGGACATTTTGCTCTTGTCCTCAAGATGTTTCCACTCCCTTAAACCTTGATAAAACAGCAAGGATGGCTCCCTAGGGAACACTAAAAGACCCTTGATCAATAGTTGTTCAAGAAGTTCCAAGAATTTCAATTTATAACACACTTATAATGCTTTTGGGGCAAAGCGATTCAAGTAGGGACGACCATGCCAGTGTTGTATTTTAGGTTGATGGCTTAGTCCATTGTTCTATGTAACTAGGCTCTTTGGGATGTGCATGAATCTAATTATGGCATATATGGTAAGATTGCATGTGATCATAGTTATCAGCTTTGATAAAAGACAAAATACAATTGGTTTGAAGAATTATGAAATATTTGATAGTGAAAACAATTGAGCAATAGATAAGAACAAAAAAACATTTAGAGTTTTTAAAGTATTTATTCTAAAGTGCCCAAAATTTCTTTCATATAGGATTATTTGGTCTAGGGTTAGTGTTGGGAGGTTCTGTCCAATTTGACCCAATCTTCTCTAAAGAATGAGCATTTTGTATTTAAAGGCAAAAAGAAAATGGAAAATAATGTTTACTAATGAATATGGAAAGCTGGAAAAAAAGCAAACAAGGTTTTTATTTGTGAATTTGGAGATTATCTTGCACTACATTTAGGGATGATAGCTATGCTCCGCGGGAACGCGTCTCTTGGACTTTTAGACTTGCTCCTGTCCCTAGTACGGTACATGGACACTGGGATGGATTTTTGCCGTCCCCCAAGGGCGTTTCAAAATGGGATAATCGGGTACTATCCCCGAAACGCCACTTTGAGGGCAGCAGGGTTCAGGGGTACGGCTAGAAGTCCCCTACCTGGGGCTTGTGATTGTCCCCTATGGTCCAAGCCATTTTGGGATTGCTAGTGTTAAAAAATAAGGCATTTTAAAATTTGAAAAAAAGGCTGGCTGGCCCACAAGGACACCCAAACCACATTTAACAATACCAAAACCTAATCTAAGCATAAAATAACCAAAAAGAAGAAAAAGAAATTCATTTTCACATTCGCAAAGGTGAAGAGCAGCAAGAGAAGGAGCAGCTGGTCAAGGAGTGAACAACAATTGAAAGGGGAGGTTAGGGCATCAAATCTACATGATTTAGACTCTTATACCTACCATCTACTGATTATGGACAGTCATATATTATTGCGGACTTCCATGTTTACTGTTTAGTAGTTTAGTTATAACATTTACATTTTAATATTTGATGTCATTTCATGGTTGAAATTTGGAGCCTTTGGGCATTTTTGCTATATGTATGCCATATATTGATAATGAAAGCATTTGAATTTTGTTATTTTGCTTATTGATTCACATTTGAAATCCCAATTCAAGTCTAATGCTATGTATTAAGCTTCGAAAATGTCTATGATGAATGCTTTATCAATGTTTGATATGCATCATAGTTCAAAATATCATTATCAACGACTTATCGCCGAGGGCAAAAAAAATATCAGAGATAAATCGGCAACTTAAAAATTTGTTTAAATTTAATTAGAAATGCATTTTTTTTGCAATTCAACAAGGAGATGCATCTAATGAGTCAGTTAATGAGTAAACAAAGCAAACAAGCCAAGTCTAGATTTAGACTCTTATACCTACCATCTACTGATTATGGACAGTTATATATTATTGCGGACTTCCATGTTTACTGTTTAGTAGTTTAGTTATAACATTTACATTTTAATATTTGATGTCATTTCATGGTTGAAATTTGGAGCCTTTGGGCATTTTTACTATATGTATGCCATATATTGATAATGAAAGCATTTGAATTTTGTTATTTTGCTTATTGATTCACATTTGAAATCTCAATTCAAGTCTAATGCTATGTATTAAGCTTCTAAAATGTCTATGATGAATGCTTTATCAATGTTTGATATGCATCATAGTTCAAAATATCGTTATCAATGACTTATCACCGAGGGCAAAAAAAATATTAGAGATAAATCGGCAACTTAAAAATTTGTTTAAATTTAATTAGAAATACATTTTTTTTGCGATTCAACAAGGAGATGCATCTAATGAGTCAGTTAATGAGTAAACAAAGCAAACAAGCCAAGTCTAGATATATATAAATGCACATAGGGTACAAAATCGCATCCTCATGTGGAATGTTGATGGTTGGTAGCCATAGTCTGATAGTCTGAACTCTAAAGCAAACTAAAAATAGCAAATTGTCTTTGTAAAACTATAAGCAAATACAAGTACAATATCAAAATAGTATACATCTTCCTTTTCCCCTTCCTAGCAACTCTAGTAAAAACAACTGGAGTGGTAGGGGGTCTAGCCCTAGAAGTCCGCTTCAAATCCACAACAAATTGCTCTAAAATGCTGCAAATCACATTTTTTCTCCCTCAAACCCTTTTTTCCTCTCCCAAACACCAATTTGCAAACAAAAAAATGTGAAATGATTTTTTTTGGGCCGTCAGTCCCTATTAGCGACTTGTGACCAATATTTTGGCGATAAATTCATGTTTTATCAACGATATGTTTGAAACTTATCTGCAATATGTAATCCGCGATAAAGTTATGTGTATTATCGCGACCTCCAACTTATCGCGATAAATTTACTTATTGGCCCTATTTTAATCTATGATATGCATATTTGAAATTTCTCTCTATATAAATTCCCCTATTTTTTTAATAGCCGTCCCCTAAAAATTGGCCCTAAACCGTACCCATACCAAAAACACGTCCCCGTCCCCTAAACCGTCACCATCCTCGAAACTCCGTGGAACATAGGATGATAGTCCTCACAATACTTATCAACTACGGATTCCTAATGAAATTTCTTAAACATAACCCCCAAGTCATTTTCACAGCAAGTAAAACACGCTAACAATATTGTAACATCATTTGTAGTATGCTAACATCATAGAAACTTGAAAACCATGAAAGAAAACTTAAGGAAATGCACAAACATAGATTGAAATCTGTTATGCCCTTGGGTAAACCTCGACGGACATTCCTCCATCGTGTTGGCATGTGCGTACCCAGTCTAGATGGCGGAGCTAGTTTCTCTATGTCCATGAGGGGGTTGGCCTACGTTGGCACTCTAGAGTGGATGAAAGCCCCACTTTAACGATGATGGACACCATTCGCCATTAGTCAAGGCTTTTGGTATAGTGGTTGCCTAGCTTGGTATTAGACACGAGGTCTTGAGGTCAAGCCTTCTGAAGTGTGGTGGGCCTATAATGCCCTTGGCTAAACTTTGGGGATGATCCTCCATTATACTAGCAGGCGTCTAACCAAACTAGATGGCAGGGCCAACAACCACATGTACATGAGGCTTTTACTTGCGGTGGTGCTTTGCTTGGACAAAAAGCCCACCCTTAATGTTGGTGGGCAGCTGATGTAGGAGCATCTTAGGGTGTAGGGGCGATATTGTATCACCCAAAAATTCTTTAATTCTTTTTGTTATTTTTGTTTAATTTTGGTGTTTGCAGGTCTGGTGAATGAACTTTATAGTTATTGAGGAATCAAGAGTCACTACTAAGTAAATATTGGAGGTGAGCATCAAGTTAACAGAATATTTTTTAATTAAAGAATTGGTTGGAAAATTTATTGCCTATGATTATTTTCAGTATTCAAAATTAATAAATGGTGCGAGTTACAAAGTAGGCACATGAGGCTATTATGGGAAAGTCATTTTAGTAATTTTGATTCAAAAAAGAGAGGCAAAAGTGGCCAAAAAGCTTTTGACGACCAAGAGGGGTTTTGGGCAAGAAGGAAAGTTTTTTGAGTTCATTAACAAGTTGGGGTTGTCCATGAATAAAATCTAAGGAGAAAATGCAAGGAAATAACTTCAATAACTCAATTTTGCACCAGATTGTAAGTTTTCAACACATAGTTTGATGTTATTTGTTGTTGCACTCTTCCAAGCTTTGTAAGAATGACAGTTATATTGAAAAACATTCTACGTTGCTGTAACAAGAGGCTTTAGAAGTTTTATGTTGAAGAGGACAAGTTTCTACATCAAGAATATCACTCAATTTGAATACTTTAGCTGTAGATTATAGTGAATTTGCACAGTTTAATAATTTGCTGTCCCAGTCTAGATCCATGTTTTGTAATAGTCCAAGCTTCCGTAGATGAGGTCTTGAGACCATT
Source organism: Thuja plicata (assembly GCA_018584345.1). Classification (NCBI taxonomy): domain Eukaryota; kingdom Viridiplantae; phylum Streptophyta; class Pinopsida; order Cupressales; family Cupressaceae; genus Thuja; species Thuja plicata. The sequence goes on from MU227649.1 coordinate 8,859,088, forward strand.
ATTTGATTGTTATTCCATATTTGAATTTGTTTGTTTAAAAAAATTTGAAGCAAAGTTAAGTTTCCTGATGTTTAGATGCATAGTTTGGACATAGTTTTGTGATTTTAATGGTGAGTGGTTCGAGTGAGTTGTTTTATATCGTTTGCTGCTGCCTGAGTGTCATTTGTATTCAAATATTGGTGTAATAACAAACTTGAATGGGTTGGTCAAATTAAAATAAGAAGATTGTTTGCATTAGCGACATTCACTAAGGGCCTGTTTGGTGCATGGCATTAACTTATCCAGAATAGGCCTATTCCAGAATAAGGACCTATTCTCGGATTAATTAATCCTAAAAATGAAAGCTGGAATAAGCTATTCTGCGTTTGGATCCCATATTGTAGAATTGGAATAAGGATTATTTTTCATTTTTTAAATTAATTTGAATAATATGTATTTTTAACTTGTGTACACATATACACATATACACATACACATATACACACATCTACATATACACACATATATACACATACACATATACACACATATACATGTGTGTATATACACGTGTGTATATAGACACATACACACATGTGTATATACACATTGTATATACACACGTGTGCGTATATATACACACACATGTATATACACATGTATATATATACACACATGTATATACACGTGTGTATATACACATGTATATATACACACATGTATATACACGTGTATATACATACGTGTATATATACACATATATATACACACGTATATATACATGTGTATATACACACATGTGTGTGTATATATACACACACGTATATATACACATGTGTGTATATACACATGTATATATACACACACATGTGTGTATATATACACACGTGTATATACACATGTGTATATACACACACGTATATATACACACGTGTATATATACCCACATTAAAAAAAAAGATTAAAATTTTAAAAAAAAAAAAAATCAATAAAAAAAAAAAATTTGAATCCATAAATAGCTTATTCTCGAATAAGAAATGAATTCCAGCGTTTTTTTAGAATTAACTAATGCAAGCATTGGCCCCAAAATGGGGATTAGTTTTCTAATTCGAGAATTCAAAAAATGCCACAAACAGAGAATTAATTTATTCTAGCATTAACTAATGCTTATTCTAGGTTAATGCTTGGCACCAAACAGGCCCTAATAATCCAGGCTTTTAGCATAGTGGCCTAGCTTGGTATTAGAGTTGAGTTCTCAAGGTTGAGCCTTGCAGAGAGTGGTGGGTCTGTGATGCTCCTAGCTAAATCTTGACAAACGTCCCCGTTGTGCTTGCAAGCGTGTAATCGAACCAAATGGTGGGGCTGACAACATGTCCATGAGAGAGTTCACCTCCTGTGGCACTCTAGTGGGACGAAAACCTCACCCTTAACGCACATGGGGACCATTAACTAATAGTTTAAATTTTTGGCGTGGTGGTCTTCTAGCTTGGTATAGAGCTAAGGACGCAAGGTCGAGCCCTATAGAGAATGGTGGGCCTGTGATGCCCTTGGCTAAATCTTGGTAGACTTTTCGTATCATGTTGGTAAGTGCATACCCAATCTAGATGGTGGGGCCAAATGCCACATGTCCACAAGGGGTTGGCATGTTCTAGGACACTGGTGGGATGAAAGCCCTACTCTTAATGCTGATGGGCACCATTAACCTTTAATTTGACTTTTGGCATAGTGGTCGCCTTGTAGGTGTCAAATGCCCTATAGAAACCCTAAAGGGAGAAGACCTCTAGTATTAGTGAACAAGAGTCTCCTCCAAACTTTGCGCATGCTATACAAACGTTAATTATAGACTTTTGATGATTGTTGTGACACTCCTCCATGCTTCCAAATTCTTGGAAGCTGAAATGAATTGACAAAACCCCTCACATTGCATGCCCCATATGGTTCGAGATGAACTTGCCACTTCTATCAAGGGGTGTTTGTGTTTTACCCGTGATCATGACAAAATTGCCATGGTTACGTGGCATTTGCGTTTTATCTGCAATTGTGACTAATTTGCCATGATTGGTGACACTTTTGCCACTTGTGGAAGGTGACAAAAGTAGAAAATGAAAAGAATCACCTTGTTCCGATGCTTGAACAAGTATCCTTTATCTTCCCTAGGGTGCTTAGAATCATCCCACGCCCACATCTAAGTTGTATACGAATTTCTAAATCTAAGAAGCTAATAGAAACCAATGTCCATGTGAAGGCAAGTCACGAAACATTTCTCTTCAACTGATGTTGTGTACAATTGAGCATTTGATCTTGAAATTGACCAGTTTTCATGGACCATGCACGTGACAAGTGAGCAAAGAAGATAAGAAAGGAAATTTTTTTGTGAATATCAACAATTGCATTCATTCATCATTTCAGGCAATGTATGTGTATGGTCTATGGGAAGTTTCCCTATTTTGAGGGGCTTTTCATGGAGAAATATGGAATGCCAAGAGACAATAGCTAAACTCTTCAAACTTTTGGAGACATTCGAATGCATATATCTAACATGTGGACATGTTTATGACACAAAACATGGGCAGTGGATGCCAAGCTATAAGTTTTGAGGTAATTGTACAAGGCATTATGTTTATTTGGGTAGTACCATTCAAATTGATCTGGACAACCACTTACTATAGGAAAGCTAATACAATCAAATTCTAAAATTGCACTAAAAAAGTAGCTTTCTTTTATTGTAGGACCAAATACTCCAAACGTTGGAAATTTTTTTTAAAGATTTGGTCTGTCAATAGTCATGTTCTCCACAAGAAAATGATTGGAGACCTCAAATGTGTTGTTGCCAGCCTGGGGGTGGAAACATAATGAGAAATAATAAGTTGGGAAAGGATGGCATGCACAACTAGGAAAAAGTTAGGAAGAAGGAAAGAGGGCTAGAGGAGTGAACCAATTTATGTTGATTATGATTGTTAGTAATGCGGTATGGTTGAGTAAGAATTTTTTGAAGCTTGTAGAGGCAATTTTTGAGACAAAGGGGGCCAAATAAAGATGAGATATAAATTATAATATAGAGTGGGAGATTCATGGAGGTGGAAACATAATGAGAAATAATAAGTTGGGAAAGGATGACATGCACAAGTAGGAAAAAGTTAGGAAGAAGGAAAGAGGGCTAGAGGAGTGAACCAATCATAAGTAAACATGCACTGTTGACTATGATTGTTAGTAATGTGGTATGGTTGAATAAGAAATTTTTGAAGCTTGTAGAGGCAATTTTTGAGACAAAGGGGGCCAAATAAAGATGAGATATAAATTATAATATAGAGTGGGAGATTCATGGAGGTCCTTGGTGTAAGAATGGTGTATGCTATGAGTGCTCTAGACATAAAAACTCATCTGAGAAAGCAAAACGCAAATAAAGCAATGACAAAACAAAACTTTTTCATTTGGAGATATTGCAATAGTAATCCATGTAAAATGTAGAACAAATAAACACTTTTTACTATTTGAACTTTTTATTTTTTGAGCATTTTTCAGTAGCATTTGCATTGACAACAACATAGTATCATTGCACTAAAAAAACTTGCTATTAATCCTAATTAATTGCACTATACCACATTTTCTATGCTACAGACCAAGTTTTAAAAATTTGGCTCTGAAGTTTTTTAAATGTCTTTTCTTGGCTCATTTTTCACATTAATGGTAGAAGAATACAAAGCACTTATAGGGAGAAAAGTGGTTCTGAATTCTCTTTTACAAATCTTTTTTCAATTCATTTTTACGCTTAGAGATGAAAATGTACAAGTAATAGGATGCACTCCATGATGATGTGATCTATTTTGGGACCGACTCCTTTTGTTCTGATTAATTCAATTGGGAAAGGGCCCGGACACATACATCAAACCAGAAGGCGAATGAAAAGGGAGGAACTCACAAGAACAACTTTTAAACGGAGCAATAACCGGCGAAAATAGGGATCCCAATCCCCACAAGGGTTACATTCTCATAACAAAGGGGTTTAGGAAGGGACCTAGAACCATCATCTAATAAGAAACCCTTGCACTGGAAACAAAATAGCCAAGAAAACTAAAAACTAACAGTGGGTTTTGAAAGGTTTCCCATAACCTTTTATTGGTTAGACCACCTTGCATAGAGACAGTGACAAAGAAAGAAAGAAACCACAAAGACCTTGAAAACAATTGATTTTGGAGGGCACCCAGAAACCCACTGAGCACAAGAGCATTTTGAAGAGCAAATAAAGCAGACATAGGGTGTCCAATGACAAAAAGAGTCATTAGGTTTTGCAAGGCACCTTGAAGCATTTTACCAAATAAACTCTTACGAACAAGGGGCAACAAAGTGCTTGAAAAACTCTGGTAAAGATTACTAGAAATTATCCAAGCAAGGATCATCATTGTAAGCCGAATGTCAGAAAACCAAAATGTGGGTTTAGACAAGGCTCCCATAATCTTTTTGGGTTTTAAGAGGAATCTCAAAACCAACCAGCTGCAGCCTATAAGATCTTCCCAACAAAAAGACCCCTCCTCACCAACAACACTCCTTTTCGCCTTGATAGAAAAAGATCCCAGCTCAATAGGAACAACTGATGAAGAGAAGTAAAGGTTGGAAGAACACCCACGAACCAACCCCACCAAAAACATGGGAAAAAACCCAACTAGCACCAATAGGTGAATCAACAAGATCCACCTCAATAGGACTTGGAGGAAGACAACTGGTTTTGGAAGGCACCCAGGAACCTCAAAAAAAACCTCCAGCAGATCTTTGCTCCTAGCCGATGAGGAATCAAAGATGCTCATAGAAATAGCATCCCCTTCCATTGTGACAACTCTTAAAAAAGAAGAGTCTAATGACCCTCCAAACAATGGTTGTTGAAACCAAAGCAGAAAAAGCCATGGGGGAGGAAGAATCAACAACGCAAGCATCAACCCAAGGGCTGAGCAAACCACTAGAAAAATCCCCACAAACCATTGCACCACTCGCCATGGGGCCACTAGAAGACCTAGAAGCTAGAAGAGACAACCCATGAGCAGGAGAAGACAATCCCCTGAACACACAATTTTCTGCTATATCTTAATCTCCAGACCAGCCATAAGAGCCCAAGCACCACAGACTCTTCTCCTAGCATTTGCACACCCCAAAGAGAGATAGGGATACAAGGAAACACTCCTTGCCGTAGAGACAAGAAAAAGCCACATAACCAACCGCAAACGAGTAGAGATAAGGGGAAAAGAAAACCCAGAGCAATGCAAACTGCAAAACCCCTCACTCTGCTCACACCTTCTTCCTCAGCCTCATCCGCTTCACCCCATCTTCGTCTCTTTCCCTTGCCTTTGAAACCCTCTCTCTACCTCCGCGTGCGCTTGTTCTCCCGCCCATTACCGACTCCTTTTGTTTCTCAGGCAAAGGTTAAATTGTTTTCTGCTAAACACACCTTAAATAATAATTGGCATTGTTTAACAAACTATTTTTTTTATTGTCTATATGTTATATGTAGCTTGAAATAACAAAATCACGATTTTCTCTATTTGTAGAAACACTCGTTGATTTTATTAGAAGATAGGATCTTAAATAGATGTAATAATCAAATTGAAAAAGGAATTAAATTTAAGCAATGTATAAATAACACTTGTAGAAGAAACAATAGACTGAATAGAAGATTTATGGTGGGGAAATCCAGAAAGGTATAAATCCACATAACCATCATCTTTTTGAGAAAACTTGCATCAATTTTGTCAAATATAAACATACAAGAAACTTGGCGTACAATAACTTATCTCTTTCCTCTTCCAACAATGACCTCTCAATATAAACCCTAACTTGTGTGAAATACCCTCGACTTTTTCTTTCTCACAATATATGCTCCCACAATAGGGCTTCACTAAAAGATAGGGCAATAGAGGGGTACACTAGTTGAGGCAGATATATCACAATCTTCCATAACAAAGATTTAATTAATAAATTAATTAATCAAAAGATAAATATTTGGTTAGTAATCAATTCTTTATTTATCTATTCAATATGCTCAAGGATATTTAGTAAATTACAAGGATAAACTTTATAGTTAGAGCCTTATAAATGTTTTATAGCACCATTAATCTAAGTTACCGATGCGGGAGCGAGTGTGGATGCGGGTACGAGAATCGGATGCGCGGATGCGTGAAACATTTTTTTGGTGGTTTTGGATGCGTTTATACACACACACACACAAAGAAATGCAAGAAATATACAGAATCAAATCATTTGATAGTATGATACTTCATTATTGATCAAGATAAATATTAAATGCCAATTTATAGTTCACAAATATTCAAATAAGCCATATATATATTATAAAGTTAGAAATATAATTGATACAGGTATATAATATAATAATATATATAACAAATAACAATGAGCACAACGAATAAACCTTAAGATGGCATCCTTAAGGAAAGTCGCGGCTCTCCATAATCTCCCCTATGCGGTATAAAGATGGAGTTTTTATCATCGACAAGGGGGAATCACAGAACATGAAGGAGAGTTGGAAAGGAACATCCAATCAGCATTTCCAGCGCATCATCATTTGGAAACTAGTCAACGTTCTGTCATAGGAGGATGGGAATGACAATTGCCACTATCGTGTACAATTTCCAAATAATGTTAATCAATACACGTCTGAATAAAACCAATGATCAGGAATGTGAGGAAGAAAGAAGGGATTTGCATGCATATAAAGACGTATATTTCATTGGAGACATGTGCAATATATATGAATATAGTTGGTCTTTGGATCATCGACCAAATAGATTTAGAACCGGTTATGAGAAGGCCGTCGAACATAAAGGATACAAATATGGAACACAACCAAGTTATATCAAATCTCTCCAAGTCGCATATAAGTTTGGTTGCCACCCTTGATCGATGCCTTCCATGACATCCACAACGACAATCCTCCTTGGCTATATTGTAATTCGTCACCACAGTGATTAATTACGATAGTCACATAAAGACGAGAATAGAAAGATTAATATCCATCGTGAATATCGTGGTTGCGCATCAAAAGGCATCCACAGGGAGATTTTACGCTCCCTATGGGCTTCCGAGTGCCTCTGCCTCTGCCTCTGCCTCCGCCTCCGCCTCCACATCGGGAAGCATCTGCTTCCGCATCTGGTATCTCAGCCATTAACATTAAATGTGGGCCCTGAATAAAAATTATACTCTAACACTCTTCCATGATGTTTAATGGAGTCGTGCTATAAATTTATCTTAAAAAGAAAAAAATTGAGGATCCCCAATTATGTAAGACTTCTTTGACTAGCATTCCATATGATGAAAGATAATGATCATGCATTTCAGACTATACGTTTACCCTCTTTTCATGATTATCACCCAAAATGATGCAAAAGAGGCCTAACATGTTTTCTGGAGCCTTTCATAAAACAAGGAATGGCCATAAAACATAATGCCTATGTAGGTTCTTGTTACAATAATCATATACAATTATTCTACAATGCTTAAGAATGGAAGAAGGAAACACATTAAGAAAGAGACATGTCAAGCCACCAGGAGGTGACATTGTCAAACACACTCCCCCTTAGTGCAAATCCTTAAGGCCCAACATTGTTCTGAATTTGCAAAATGTGGCAATAGAGGGAGGTTTTGTAAATATACTAGAGAGAAAATCATGAGCTGAAATGGGTGAGAAATAGCTAACCATCAGAAAAAAATGGAGCAGGGAAAAGAATGGGCAGCTGGGCAGCAAGGCAACAAAGCTTATAATAATAGCTGCACGAAAATTATTAGTTTGAATTTGTTGTCATTGAATACCATGGAATGTGATGTCAGATGTATATGAGTTCCCAATAGAGATATTATAATAATCTATTGTAAGATGATTGAGTAAACGTGTTTAGGAACTTGATAGAGAGCCACAAACTTTTTTGCGAAATAACTTAAAACTCTAAATGAAGGTATTTAATTTTTTGTGTGACAATATTTTTTTAACCTGACAAATTCTACAACAGTTGGCTTGACCAAAACAAACCTGATAATTAACTAACAAGTATAAAACCTGTACTTGCTGTCCTTTTTCAGTTCCTCTTTTAGCTTTCGTTCTTCATGGGCAGAAGAGTATCATCAGGGGTTTTTACAACCCAACCATGGATCTTTCGATTGTGACCTAACGGTCACCCATACTACTTCCACATGGAAATAGCCCAACCCTTCTCAAGGGCACACGAAGACGGTTTCCATTTTCTTGCCATCTGAGACTTGGTGTAGAACCCGCAATCGCCGTAACCAGTCATCCTAAGGACTTCACCTACTAGGTGACTTTCATAGCTAGATGTTGCACTACTGGTTCTAGTGACTGACGTATACTATCAGTAGCATAGTACCACCTTTGCCAAGGTTTTATTAAGTACAAACACATTTTCTGTATAGTCAATGTCACCACCAAACTCTTTTAAGGCTCCTCCTGGCCTTGAAGTTTTGGATATCCATATCCTGATGGCTTCATTATTCTAAGGAATCATGAGTTCTTAAACATCTATCAAATTTACAAGCAAGTCGGTTCAAGAGGATTTGGTTTCACTTGACGGGTTTTATGGCTTGCAACAGTTTACACTCCTATTCAGAATTCCTTATGGCTTAAGGAGTTTCCTTTATTATTTTGTATCAGACATCAATCAGAATGAAAGATTCGGTGATGCATCAATCAAATATCAAATGCCAATGTCTCCATATCTCAAAACATATGAATGCATTATTGTGATTGGTTCTTTTATGTAAAAATCAGAATTATGAATGCTATCACCAATGGTCCATCTTTGACAATCGGCTGTAAATCTTCTGATCAAGTTTGTAGTATGTTGCAGAGCCTATGAGTGAACCTCCTTTAAAGCTCAAAAAATATGTATGCATGTTTAAGATAACCTTCTACTAAAGCAGACATACGGATTTCAGTCATGGATTGAGTCTTTATCATGCTATTACATGAATGCAGATATAAAAATGATCTTTCACTTCCATTCTGAAGCATGCAATCAGGCCTGCAAATGGATTCTTCTTGTAAGATTATGCAAATGCAGAGATGCAAATGATCTTTTCTAATAATCTAAAATAAGAGAGCAAGTTAAACGAACAGCAATGTAAATGCAACTAGGATCAACTCATCTTTTCTTAACAACGCTTCAAACAAACTTAGGATCATTCGATCCTTCAAACAAAGTTGACCCAAACAATACAGGGTATTAGTACCACAGCTCGGAATGAAATATATATTCTTAATAACAATAAGCTGAGATGTCGGGGTCTTACGATTCCACTATACAAGCATAAAATTTCAAATTCACAGAGCTCAAAGGCTTCACTAGCAGTCCGCGCAAGTATTGAAGGAAAAACAAAGTTCAAACTCAATACAATCAATCAAATAAGAATAGGAATCATGCCTGCACAGTGACTCCTAGTTCGATGGTAAAATCAACAGCAAACTCCCCAAAGAAAAACCAATCCTAAAAAAAAAACTTTCCTTAATACAATGCAAGATCATAAAGCAAAACCAACAAGCTGTGCCCCCTACGCCCCCAACTCCTTCCAAAAGTAAAATCAGAACGAATCCTCCTCTCCTAGCCCACGCAAGAGTTTTACTAGACGGACATGGGCAAGTCGTAACTCTTTCTTGCCCACGGTGGCAAGAGGGAGTTACTCTTGCCACCATGTCCACCACCCCAGCGTGTTCCGCTAAAGATAAAACATTCAAATTTCATACGCAACTCAAGAAAAACAAATAATAATATGCAATATCACAAATAACAAAATGCATGAATAATTATACATACATACATACTTGTATATGTATATGTATATGTATATGTATGTATGTATATATATGTATGCATAATAACGAATAATCAAGAAAGCGTATACACACACATATATGTAAATACACAATAATCATAAGCATAGCTCAAATAACAAATAATGTTTACCAAGGTTGTTCATTAAGATCGATTAGAAGTCCCCCAAGGTTGTTAGGCCAAACTTCTAATACCAAGGTAGAAGGTGGTTACTAGACATCTAGGGTAGTTTCCTCTCAGATAAGGTTATTGGCGATGGTTGGAGTTTTAGCTCGGATGACATTCTTGACTTCCACCGTATTTTCGCATACCCCTACGCTGATGGTACTCTTCACCCGCTCGCGTGATGGATCTCCTTCCTGTATCCACTGATATGGAAGGATTAAATATCCCCATCGTGACAATAATAACTTATTAATAGAATCAAATATACATCAATACTTTCTAAAGAATCCCAATATAGCTAGTTCCAAAATATTAAATCACCCTTCTAATATTAATTCCATTAACATGACAATATATACATAAAGCATTCTTACTTGAAGTTTATTAACCAAAATAACTGACATGGTCGTTATCATCACACTTCACATGAAATAGTTATTACAATTATTAAAATAAAAAGTTCACAAGAAAGGGGTGTAACATATCCCCCCCTTGTGAATCATTGTCCTCGATGATTATTTTACTCAATGTACTAATATGAGCTCAGAAAAATTTAGTACATATGCTCATTAATCAAAACAAATGAGGAAATCTCTGAAGGATCTCATCATAATCCTCCCAAGTTGCACTGTCTTCTCCATATTGGCCCCATACTACGTTGTATCAATTTACCTCAGGGTTATGTAAGTGCAACTTACGTACCTCAAGCACCTTGAGTGACTCTATCATTATCACTCATCTATCCTGCCCCTGTAAGGAATTCCAGTCAATTACATGTTCAAAATCTAGTTTATATTTCTTTAAATAAGGGACATGAAAGACATCGTGCAACTCTGCGAGAGCTGGTGGTAGAGCAATTCTGTAGGCTACCGTGTTAATAACTTCCAAAACCTCAAAGGGTCTTACATAACAAGGTGCTAATTTTGATGATTTCCCAAACTTTATAGAACTTTTGTGGGGTTCAACTCTTAGGAAAACCTTCTCCCCAATTTCAAATTGTATAGGGACACGTTTTGCATCAGCATAGCTCTTTTGTCTGTCATTAGCTTCAGCTAACCGTTCTTTAATTATCTGCACCTATTCTTCCATTTCAGAAAGCATCTTAGGTCCAAGGATTATTTTGTCCTCGAGTTTGTGCCAACTGATGGGGGTTTTGCACCTTCTGTCATGGAGTGCTTCAAAAGGTGCCATCTTGATGGCTGATTAATAGGAGTTATTGTAGACAAATTCTACTAGAGGTAAATAATCCTTCCGTTTATACTGTTGGTACATGCAATACACTCTAAGCAGATCTTCTAATACTTGGTTTACCCGCTCTGTCTGCACATCTGTCTTTGGATGGTATGCCGAATTGATGTTCAATTGAGTACTTAATGCTGCAAGGAGGGTTTGCCAAATTTAGAGGTTATCCTTGCATCTCTGTTAGAGATGATTTTCTCAGGTATGCCATGCAAATGAAATATCTCTTGCACATTCTTTTTGGCCAATATAGGAGCCACATTGGTCAAATTACCAGGAATAAAATGAGCTACTTTAGTTAATCTATCCGCTACCACCAAGATCACATTGTGTCTATTCCTAGACATAGTAAGACCTTGAACGAAATCCATACTAATTATTTGCCACTTCTAATTCGAAACAATGTGGGGCTTAAGCAGACATGTTGGATGTTGGTGGTCAGCTTTGACTCTTTGGCACTCAAGGCAACTTGTCACAAACCTGGTGAATTCATTTTTGTATTCCTTTCCAAAAGTACAGAGGTTTAACATTGGCCAACATTTTGGTTACGCCGGGGTGTCTAGAATAGGATGTAGAATGAGCTTCCTAACTCAACAGAGTTGGGCACATACATTTGTCCTTGATTCTTAACAATCTATCTTGCTCGAATTGAAAACCTTCATATCTAAAATCATGAGTCTTTTTGTAATGCTGCTCTAACTTGATTGTAGTATTCATCTCCTTCTAATTCTTGAAGGATTCTCGTTCTGAAATTTGTACCAACTGTTGTCATTGCATATATATGCCTCTTGCCACTAAAAGCGATGACTACCCTATTTTGCTTACCCTTAATGATCTCGAAATCATGATTGGAGATTAGTTCCAACCATCTCCTTTGTCTGGCGTTCAAGTTGGTTTGAGTGAAGATGCACTTTAGACCTTGGTGATTTGATCTAAGCTCAAAGGGTTTGCCCAAAAGGTAATGTCTCCATACTTGGAGAGAGTGAACAATGACTGTTAATTCTAGATCATGGGGTGCATATTTTTGTTCGTAATACTGTAGCTTCCTTGACTCATAAGCAATCACTTGTCCATTTTGCATCAAAACTCTTAAACCTTCTTTGAAGGCATCAGTAACTACCACTGATTGCCCTATTGGATATAGGACCTTGAGTATAGGTGCGGTGGTTAACTTTTCCTTAAGATACTCGAAAGCTTTCTAGCACTTATGATTCCACTCAAATATTTTCCCTTTTCTCTGGAGAGAGGTAATTGGACATGCTATACGAGAGAAGTTCATCACAAATTTTTTGTAGTATCCTGCTAAATCCGTAAAGCTTCTTACTTCTTGGACATTTCTAGGAATGAGCCATTCTATCATAGCTTTAATCTTACTTGGATCCACGACAATACCCTTAGCAGGAATAATATGACCTAGATACTGCACCTCCTTTTCAAAGAAGGTACACTTGGACAACTTTCCATATAACTTGTGTTCCCTGAGACGCTGAAGAACAATTTGCAGATGTCGGTAGTGCTCCTCCTTATTCTTTGAACAAATAAAAATGTCATTGAGAAATACAAATACAAACTTGTCCAAGCAGTCCTTGAATACACTATTCATGAGGTTCATAAAGGCGGTTGGAGCATTTGTGAGTCTGAAAGGTAACACCGTAAACTCATAATGCCCGTAGTGGGTCCTGAATGTTGTCTTATAAATATCTGCCTCCTTCAGTCTTTAGTTGATATAGCTAGATCATAGATCTATCTTGGAGAAGATTGTTGCCCCTCTCATTTGATCGAACAAGTCATCAATTCTTTGTAGTGGGTACCTATTCTTAATTGTGACCTTATTCAACATCCCGTAGTCAATACAAAGGTGAAGGGTTCTGTGATGTCCCCTTCCCAAAATAGGATTTAATAATAGATAACAATAAATCAATAAATAATATTGGTAATATTCAATGTTGCTAGTATATAACCAAATAATGATTAGTAAATATTGATTATATATATATATATAAATAATGGATATTCATTGTTAATCAATGATAGTAAATATATTATTATATTATTAACAAATATATAAATGAAACAAAATAACATTCAAAACTAATACAATATAATACTTTCGACTTAGGGAATAGTCGACTAGTAACTAACAATATAAAAAACCTTAATCAGCGATAAAAACCAAACTAACGACCAATCTGAAGGGTTGCGTCAGGACCATGTATAGTAAGACACAAACATTGGGCTGAAGGGGTATAAGTAAGGTATAACTTCATTCAATGATGCATGTGTTGGTTCCCAAAACCGCAGATTGGAAATCCAAGAGCTTTGCCAATTCTCCTATAGGATTGCTTCAATCAGTCTTGGCCAACGAACATGAATAATCTAATTCCCTTGCATTTTAGGCTTCGCTAAACCTAGGCGGGTAAACCCTCACCATAAACACAAAGGTGCTTTCTTTAGCGAATTTAAACTTCCTTGATCTCTTAGGATGGCAAATGTTCCTTAAGGTTAATCGGAATAAGAATATTTACTTCTTACTTGCGTTTGAATGCTTGTGAATGCTTTGCAAATGAAATTGAATTGTGTAGGAAAATGCTTTAGGTACGAGATAATATACTGGTAACTTCAAATATACAAGGATGAAATGAAAGGACTTCAATGCTCATGCAAATGTAAAAAACCATCTTTGAGGAAATACACAGGCCAGTCCCTTATCCAACTAATTGGGCGGAATGTAGTCAAGCTTTGTTTGAACCCTCATGTACACTCTACAATTCAACTTTAGATTCCCTCCCCCATGACATCAAGGATAAATTGGTTATAGTATTTATTTTAGTCGAAATGAATTTAATTTCTTTGCAGGAAACCAATTAGACAAGGAATTGTATAGATGAGAGATTCGTATACAACCCTTGATACTCAAAAACCAATATTTAAAACTTCAATTCTATGACATCTAACAATAAAGAGGAAATTCTTGAAATTGAAAATGCGAAGGACCAATCCAATAAAAAAACAATTAACTTGCTTCTTCAATCTTGGATAGGAAACATATTTTCTTTGTATTAATAAAAAAAGTGAATATGATTTACATTTTAGTTGCAGTCACCATCCATGCTATCTACCTACAGTACCATCTTCCTCCTTTTTTCATATATATCTTTTGATTACATTTTACACCACATATATATGTGGATGAATGGTTTTCACACCCCTTTAGGGTGAAGAGACACCACCTTATGCTAAAATTTAAAAACTTCTTTTGAAAAATAACTAATCAACAAATTAACTAATAACTACCTATCTTTCGGATTTGGCTTTGGTCGAAAACCCAAAACACCTCGGGAAAATCTAAGATTTTGATTGGAGCTTGAAAATTGGATTTTCTGAACTGGGTTGTTTTTAGATTTTCAAATTTTTATCATATTCCATCTCTGTCAACATCATCTTTACAGCAAGTCAAAATTCCAACATCTCTGAAACCTCTTTGCCATTTTGCTAGCCACTAATATGTCCTTCGCGAAATAGTGAAAAATCATGATTTCGCTGCCTTGTAAATATGATACTTGCGAAATAGAAAAAATCGTTGTTTCTCTGCCTTTGTTTTCTGTCCCCGCGAAATAGCGAAATTTCATCATTTCGCAACTGCAAACTTTATGACCCGCGAAATAGCAAAAATGGTTCATTTTGAATGTTTCCAAGGTGATCTCATATTTTGACCCCTTCAATACACTTTTGCCTTTGAAACATTAATGCCAACAGGTAAATTTGATGCTTCTTAATGCTCCAACAGTGGCTCTTTCTGGGGATGTTTACTTCTTGTGAGTATAGCAAGAATTCAGTTATCTCTTGAAGAAGCAGACCAAGTGCCAATCAGTCGGGTTATAGAGTCACTGTGTAGAAATCACATCATATATAATTTGGTAGCCTCGGGCTACCAAAATGCAAAAGCAATATTTGCCTTTGTCAAAAATCTTGTTTTCATCACATTCCATTGACATCAATCTGAAAATAATACTGAGATATGTCTGATAAAATATGTTGATACTTTCTCTCAACCAACTAGACTTGCTCTCTCTGATAATAGTTATCTTCAAATTATACACATACTCCTTGTAATATCTTCTCTTATCATATGGTCCACAGACATATACATTACAACATTCTCTATTATCAATTTTTCTATTGTGCATAGATTTTTTCATTTCTGAATTAGAATGACATCCTGATTTAGTCCTATCAAAGGGATTGATACAAAATTTCAAACCTTTACATCCTTGAAAATCCATGAATTCAGTGTCATTGTCACTACTCTGATTATGACAACTTTGCAAAAGCACACCCTCTTTATGAAAGTAAAACTTCCACCACTGTTGAAGCCATTATGGTACTAGAGTCTGAAACATCACTTATTTTATTGATTGCATCTTTTGATAATATTTCTATGCTTTCAACATTGTGTTGTTCATCTTCAAAACAAGGTACATTGCTCTAGCTCTCCTCGAGATTTTCTGATGTTTCATCATGAAAAAGATCTTGAAGATTGAAATTACCTTTAGGTTTTCCTTCTTTTATATGCTGATCAGATTGCATGTATTCGTTAAGCGTCTCATCCTCATTATGCAGTAAATTTTAAAATTTTAGGTCATCCCTGAATACATTTTCTTCTTCTTTTCTCTCACATAATGCTACTGGACATGTATTATCTTCAGGAGTATTTTGTAAAAAATCTTTATCTATTCCTCCATCAGACATGCTTCCATTTATTTCCTCAAACCATGGTTTCAAAAATGCAGAGAATTTAGACATACCTCCATGAGAGTTGCCTTCTGACTTATCTGGCGTTTTATCACATAATAGATCATCAAAGTTCATACCTTCACCGAATGCATCTTCCTGAGTGTCATCATGGGCTTCATCTATATGAACAATGTCTCTATAAATATTCTCTGCTAGAATTTCATCCTCTACCTGTGCAGTGCGCAATTCCTTTTCACAAAATGGATTAGAAAATAATTCATACTCAGAAAAATTTTCATCACAGTTCTCATAAGCATTGTTTCCAAGAAAATTTTCAAGATCTTCAAACATATTTTCTTCTTCAAGTATTTTATCCTTTTGAGACTTTCATTTTCATCAACTACCTCCTGAACCTGTTTATTTTGGCAATTAGAGAAAGGAGTGCAGCCACATTTCTGAACATACGTCTGATACGCTTTATCAAGCAAATATGAAATTTCCTCTGAACTAAGGGAATCCTGAATTATTTCACACATAGATTCTTTCTCATTCAAATCCGCATTCTCTTCCTTATTTACATTTGAAACATCACTAGATTCTTCTTCTAAAATGCCTTCATATATAATTTTGAGAAGTCTTACCTGAGGATTATTTTAAATCCCTAATTCATGCATTTTATCTGGTAATGAAGGCTTTATAGCCACAAGTATTTCTTTATAAATGTTAAACATCTTCATGAATACTTGTGCTGCAATTTCATCTTCATATCTTTCCAAACTGAAAAATGAATCCAAGTAAGACACGTAGGATTCTTCTTCCATAATGCAATTCTGATTTTCGTCCTGTCCATAACACATGTTATCTTCTTCCTTACTTGCATCATGAAATTCATATATGAACCATTGTTCAAATTCTTTCCACGATGATATGCTCTGTGTAGGTAGTGATTCATATGCTTCTCTTGCATAATCCTTTAAAGTCCTGACAAATAGTTTCATCGCCTGATCTTCTGCACTAATCTCATAATCTTCTATAAATGTGTAAAATGCATCCAAATGGTCAAATGCTAATTCGCCCCATTCTCCATGAAACTTCGGTACTAGTTGTGTGAAAGTTTAGGGAATAATTTATTAGGAATACATTGAAATCTTCTAAGATCCAACGACCTGATGCCATCCGGAACAAATGGTTTTCTTTGAAACTACTGTTTATTTTGGTACATTCTGAATATCTGAATTTGTAGTAACTTCTTTCTTTATACCTTAGGTTCTTGTCAATAGAGTCGCCATCTCTTTCAAAGAGGAAAACTTTACTTATCTCCTTCTGGGTATTCTCCCTCAGCAGAGTCACTGACTGAAATGTTTTATTAAATAGAGTCGCCACCTCTCTTCGAGGAAAATATTGTTTGCTGGTCTTCTGGGTTCTTCCTTCCACCAGAGTAAACTTCTGTCACCAAAGATTCTGGAAACCTTATTAATAGTTCCCTAGCAGAGTCGCTATTTCGCCGGGACAGAAAACAAAGGCAGTCAAACAATGATTTTTTCTATTTCGCAAGTATCATATTACAAGGCAGTGAAATTGCGATTTTTCGCTATTTCACAGAGGACATATTAGTGGCTAGCGAAATGGCGAAGAGGTTTCATTTTGAATGTTTCCAAGGTGATCTCATATTTTGACCCCTTCAATACACTTTTGCCTTTGAAACATTAATGCCAACAGGTAAATTTGAGGCTTCTAAATGGAAAAATTTAATGCTCCAACAGCACAGATGAGGAAAAATAAGATATTAAAAAAGATATAAACTCAGCACTGACTGTGACAGCATCAGCAGATTGATCTAAATAAGAATTATGGTATGTAAAGACAATGTCAGTAATATATTTACAAGTGGCATTATATATATATATTCTATAAGGAATAAAGATTCTTATTCTCTATTTCATATAATACATGTTAATAAGGATGAAATCAGAATCATCTATATATAATGTATATATCTAAATGTTCCCTAACATATCTCTGAATGATCTAATATTTACATCTGTAATATATATCTACTCATTAGTAATAATGGAGTTATAATCATACATATATGTCCATGTTCAGATCTGTTACTACTTCAGTAATAAGGAGAGGGCTGAAGCAACCAAAGAGGGGTATTCTAAAGCCAATAGGATGGTTCCCAAGATAAGGTAGGGATCAGCGTCCCTTTAAGCCTTGAGGGCATGGTCCCGAGACAGGATAAGGGCTTGGGTCTGTAAACTTTGAGGGAGCCTATTGAATGGTCTCTAAGCACTTTGGTTTGCCTCCAATGTCTTCTCCCTTCTCAAAACTGAAGTAATAATAAGATCGGTCTTGATATTAAAAATTATAAATAATTAAGGAATCCAATTACTTAATTTGTTAATAAATGTACAATCTTCTCTACCTTGTACTATGTAATAATATAGATGTTGGATCGTTATATCTTTGTCAATATCGTTCAGTCCATAAGTATATTAAATATGGATTAATTCTGGTCCTAACAGGCCTAAGCCTAGTAGGGTACATTACAAGTTCCATCCTTCTTTCTTAAAAAAATCACTGGTGCTCCCCAAGGAGACACGCTTGGTCTGATCAATCTCTTGGCAAGCAGTTCCTGTAACTGCGCCTTGAGTTCTATTAGCTCAATTGTGGATATTCTATATGGAGCTTTAGATATTGGTTCTGTTCTGGGTACTAGATCGATGGAGAAGTCAAACACCCTCTTAGGGGGTAGTCCTAGTAGTTCTTCTAGAAGCACATCCTGAAATTCTTGTAGGTAAGGGTACTTTTCTGCAAAAGATTGTCATGTTGTGATCTTCCTCTAATCGAGTTGACATTCCACAAGACATCTTATCATCATGGTAAACTATCTCCTCATGTTTTCCTACATCTTCCATTTTAACTACAAAAAATTGACACCCCTTCCTTCTACTCCTTTTAAGTTGCATTGCTGAAATATGTCGCACCTGTACTCCCTGTGGCACTGCTTGAATGAAGATTTTATTTCCCTCATCATCTAAGCATTCCACCATTTTGGCAAAATTATATACTTTTGCTCTATGCCTCAATAACTAGTTCATCCCTAGGATCACGTCATTGGACCCTAAAGGTGCAACAAATAATCTCACTTCAGTAGAGAACTTAGGAAGCTCAACTTTGGCCTCAAACAGACGCTGCTCTACTCTAGCCCTCGACTAGTTGGCATACTCAACTGACCAAGGATTAGCTAAAATTCCAGCTTGCCTAGGAAATTTGTTCATCTTTTTAGGTGATATAAAATATAAGCTCTAGTATCAATAAGAATGGAAGGGGAATTACCTTAGAGAATACTTGTGGTTTCTATGGGAGCAATCTGAAAATCAGCTTGCCTATTATCTACTGCAATAGACCCTAAGGGTGCTACAAATAAATTCACTTCGGTAGAGAACTCATGAAGCTCAACCTTGGCCTCAAACAGACATTGCTCCACTCTAGCCCTTGACTGGTTGGCATACTCAATTGACCAAGGATTAGCTAAAATTCCAGCTTGCCTAGGAAATTTGTCCATCATTTTAGGTGATATAAAACATAAGCTCCGGTATCAATAAGAATGGAAGTGGAATTACCGTAGAGAATAATCTGAAAATCAGCTTGCCTATTATCTATTGTAGCGTGAATTCTTTGCTGAAAAGCCATTTGCTGTGGTGGTAAGGGTTTCTTTTGAGGCTGGTTTCCAGGCATCTTGGTAGGGCACCGGTTTCGATAGTGATATCCGACACAAGTAAAACACCCACCTATTGGCCCTTTCTTCTCGGGGTTCTTAGGGTTTCCGTTACCCTCTTTTTGATAATCACTACGTCCTCTCTTGTCCTTAAAATAAGAATTATTTCCCTTGAACCCCTTCTTCTTGAAAGTTTGAGAGTTTTGCTTCCAACCAAATTTCTTCTTTCCTCTGTCCTTTGCTACATCATTGTCCTTGACCTTTTGGTCCTGTCGAACTGCTCTCTCATATGCCTCATCAGTGGTGCGAGGTACTAAGACATCGGTGGGTCCCCCAATGCAATGGTTGAGTCCCATGATGAATTTTTGTACACAGAAATTTTCATATGCATGGTGTTGAGCGACGTATTTGAGAAGTCTAGTAAATTTTTCCAAGTACTCGTGAACTTATATACCTCCTTATCTAAGGTCCTGAAATTTCCTGAAATTTCTTCAACTTTTGATCATAAAAGAGTTGGGGTAACCACCTTTTCCTAAATTTTTTGACAAGCTACTCCCATGTTACCTTGTTTATCTTTAGTTTAAGCTCCATCCTCTTGTTTTCCCACCAAGTAGCTGCTTCCCCGGCCAGCTAAAAAGCTCCCCAAACAGCCTTGGATTTCTTAGAGTAGTGGTGGATCTCAAAGTA
>MU227649.1:8886459-8905196 GCA_018584345.1 Thuja plicata
CAACCCCCCCAAGACGGGGTCAAGGGGCAGCGCCCCTTGCGGGGTCTATTATTTTATAATTAGAATTATATTATAAAGGCCAACCGACTTTAATTATTTTATAAAGGCATCGAGAGTTATTTTTCATTGACAAATGAGAATTAGAAGTAACAAAAATGCCTTTAAACTCACCTTTTTAGGGTTGTGGACGCCAAGTTTTAATTAAATTCGCCATAAAAAACCGTTTTAAGTCAAATTGCCGGCGAAATTCGCGCCAAATTCGCACCAAATTCGTCTTTTTTGGTGAAATTCTCCCGGGTTCGAACCAGCTCAACCCGGGTTCGAATTTGGCAATTAAAAATCGGACCCTGCCTGAAAAGTTCGAACCCACAGTCGAACCGGACCCGAATTTCGAACCGGTTCGAATTTGGCAGTGTCCGGATGGGTCAGGGGCCGAACCCGGTATCTTAGATTAATAATAATATATATATATATATGTTATATTATATATTTTATTATTAAATATATATTATGCAAACTTATATTATTCTAATATATGACTGATTAATGAAACATTATAAAATTATAATGAATAGACATATCCCATGAAGGGACATGTCTCTCCTAGCCTCTTTCCCAATATAAATGAAAGATAGATTGTTGCATTTGGAAAACACATACCATATACAATCTATGCAGTGCTATTACATTTGCGGCGATCCTAAAACTTAACAGTTCTTTTAAGTAAAAATCAGAATTATGAATGCTATCACCAATGGTTCATCTTTGACAATCGGTTGTATGAAAACAGAGCTAGAAATAAATCTTCTGATCGAGTCTGTAGTACGTTGCAGAGCCTATGAATGAGCCTCCTGTAAAGCTCAAAAAATATGTATGCATGCCTAAGATAACCTTCTACTAAAGCACAGACTTGGCTTTCAGTCATGGATTGAGTCTTTATCATGCTATTACATGAATGTATATATACAAATTATCTTTCACTTCCAATCTAAAGCATGCAATCAGGCCTGCGAATGGATTCTTCTTGTAAGCTTATGCAAATGCAGAGATGCAGATGATCTTTTCTAGTACTCTAAAATAAGAGAGCAAGTTAAACGAACAGTAATGTAAATGCAACTAGGATCATCTCATCTTTTCTTAACAATGCATCAAACAAACTTAGGATCATTTGATCCTTCAAAGAAAGTTGCCTCAAACAATACCGGGTATCAGTACCACAGATCGAAATGAAATATATATTCTTAATCACAATAAGCTGAGATATCAGGGTCTTACGATTCCACTATACAAGCTTAAAATTTCAAATTCACAGAGCTCGAAGGCTTCACTAGCAATCTGGGCAAGTATTGAAGGAAAAACAAACGCAATACAATCAATCAAATAAGAATAGGAATCATGCCTGCACAGTGCTTCCTAGTTTGATTGTAAAATCAACAGCAGCCTCCCCAAAGAAAAACCAATGCTAAAGAAAATACTTTTCTTCATACAGTGCATGGTCAAAAAGCAAAACCAACAAGTTCTGCCCCCTACGCCCCCAGTTCCTTCCAAAAGTAAAACCGGAATGAATCCCTCTGTCCCAGCCCATGCAAGAGTTTTACAAGACGAACGAGGGCAAGTAGTAACTCTTTCTTGCCCACGGTGGCAAGAGGAAGTTACTCTTGCCACTGTGTTCGCCACGCCAGCGTGCTCCGCTAAAGATAAAACATTCATACACAACTCAAGAAAAACAAATGACAATATGCAATAACACGAATAACAAAATGCATGAATAATTATACATACATACATACATGTATGTATGTATGTATATATACGTATGCATAATAACGAATAATCAAGAAAGCGTATATTTACACACACACACACATATATGTAAATACACAATAATCATAAGCATAGCTCAAATAACAAATAATGTTTACCAAGGTTGTTCATTACGATCGATGAGAAAACCCCCAAACATAAATTAAATTGTTAGGCCAAACTTCTAATACCGGGGTAGAAGGTGACCAACTAGACATCTAGGGTACTTTCGTCCCGGATAAGGTAACTGGCGACAGTTGGAGTTCTAGCTCGGATGGTATTCATTAATTCCACCATATGTTTGCATACCCCTATGCCGATGATACTCTTCCCCCGCTTGCAGGATGGATCTTCATTCTGCATCCACTGACATGGAAGGATTAGATATCCTCATCTTGGCAATAATAGCTTATTAACAGAATCAAATATACACGAATACTTTCTAAAGAATCCCATTATAACTAGTTCCAAAATATTTAAAATTATCCTTCTAATATTAATTCCATTAACGTGATAGTATATACATAAAGCATTTTTACTTGAAGTTTATTAACCAAAATAACAGACATGGCCGTTATCATCACACTTCACATGAAATAGTTATTACAGTTGTTAAAATAAAAAGGTCACAAGAAAGGGATGTAACACTTTAGTAACCCTATGAGATACACCAACAAAATTGTTTATTCCCAAAGTAATTCGAATTGAAGATAATGAATTCTGTATGATGAGAATGGTTGCAGACCTGAGAAGATCAGCAATAAATTGTAATTGTATTAGATTGAAAGAAACTGTTTTAAATTAATGAAAATGCATGTAGGTAATCTTAGTTGTTCCTTAAACCCTAGGATTGATTCCAGCCTTGCAAAAGAACGCCAAGTAAGCAAGAGGTGAATTGTGGAATCTGCTCTTTGGAATGGCTTTCCAAAGGAAATGGTGTGGTTTTAATGATTTAAAACAAATCATTAGGTTGATTACTTGGGCATAGCTTAATTTAAATTCTCTCTGACTCACTTGTTTACACATGATTATAAGTGTTTCACTTTTAATTATTGTGCTTAAGTTCATCTGCCAAAATGACTAACTATTGACACTCAGGGATTTTCCCCAAGTAATGATGATTGCCATTTTTCTGACCTAGCAAGTCATGATCAATGGACATGGACATTCTAATTGCTAAAAACTATGCACATTATATATTTTTATTATTGGAATCCCAATAACAATCACAACATCAAAATTAATTTTCTCTTTGTTGTGCAAATCATTCTCGTTTGTTCTTACCATGGCAGAATACTATAGTAATCAAAACAAACAAGGTGTTAGTTCAAATAGACCAATCAGAATAATTTTTATTTCTTCTCCAAAAGTCTCATATTATTTTTCTTATATTTAAATTGCAATAAATAACACATACACATTAATCTAAAAATGTTATTGGCTTAATTACAGTGAAGAGACAATTTATTATCTTATTGTGACTGTATTTTACATCAAAGTTTACTTTGTTATTATTTTTATTTGCTATCATATAATCACAATAATTAACTTTTTTTATGATCTCAACTTGTCAATTACAAACATGACACTTGTTAATAAGAAAGAATTTAAAACCTTCTATTTTTTAAATGTAAAGCCATTTTAATAACATAGAGACATGGAGAGAATAAAAACAAGAGGTTAGCCCATATATGTCGGAATAGTTTTTTTTCATTTATGTTCATACTGCTGATTACATTGCATTGTGTACATGGCGCATAAATGATAACTAGATCCTAATACTTTTCAATTTGTCAATTACAATCTACTTTGTACAAAAATTATAACTCAACCCACTTAGGGGTGTAAGAAGCAAAATTGTGCAAATCATTCAGTGTTATGGCAAGAAGTCGGTAAAGCTGTTTAATGGAATGAATTCAAGCTTTCAAGATAAACAGCTAATTGTGTTCTTGCCTTTCAGACAAGTGAATTAAGTAGATACACTTATTGAGGGCCAAAGTTCATCAAAGTGGGAGGTCTGATTTGTTTCTGGATTTATGTTCTGTTTGAAATCCTCAGTTTCAGTTCCAGTGTATGGAATATGAAAACTTAAGCAAGGAACTACCAAGTCTTCATATTGTCTTGGATATTGGTATGTGAGAGCTACAGATGCAGTGTTGCGCACATTGTAGATACCAAAGTTCATCAAGAAATCCCAAAAATCATTAGTGCAAATAATGACCAACAAAGGAGCTGAAATTGTGCGGTATTAATAGAGACCAAAGAAGAAAGAAGATTTAATGTCCCTTTTTTGGATATTCTTGATTTTTGCCCTAAAACAATAATTCTTCAAAATAATAATTATTTTATAAAAATTAGAAATTCTAGATAATAATCAGATCAACAAATCAAAGCATGATCCTCAATCAACCAAATCATGAATTCTTTGGGAATCAACTTTCTTAGAGCATGAAAGGGTCTGCATAGCTTCCAACTCCTAGCCCCAGAGCATAAAAGGGTTTTCGTCCTTCCAACTTGGATGGTCGTTCTGACTCTTGGGCTTAGTTGTGGAGGACAGTTTCCGGGTGTTCTACCGTACTTTTCCATCAAATTCCTAATATGGTTGGCTGTTGGAAATATGCTATGAAATGAATCCAATGCATTTAGGATAATTGTTTTTAATAGGGATTATTCATGATTGTAATGCTCGATGTTAATTAGTTATATTTTTTGCCAAGTTTACATAAAGCTGTATTGTTGAAATTGTTATTTTGGGAGAAAGTCAAGTATATCCCAAAAGGGGACATTACAGTGTGTTTGTCTAGCAGGGGTGGGAAGAACTTATAAAGCCACGAAGACATGTTGTTTCAACATTTTTGGTGTGTTTGGCATGTTGGCATGTCAAACCCTCTGGTTTGTTGAGTACTTTATAGAAATCTTGTCTAGACTCAGTAAAGGCTTGACCTAAAACAGTGTAAAAACTTGACACTTGGGAGTCTGGGACTTGGCATGTTTACTTTGGAAAAATTGTGAGTAGGAAAAATGGCGACTAGTCGCGCAACTTGGCAAGTTTGCAATGTATGGTTTAACCTATCCAATCCCTTATATGTATTTGCAGTATTCAGCTTCTGCTTTTAGCTAGATAGTGCAAGTGTGTAGTTGTAGGATTTGTTCTCAGTAAAAATGCACACAATCATTATCCTTGAGTTGAAGAGTGACCAACAATACAAACTTAAATTTTATTCAGCATGAGCATGAAACACCCCAGAAAACAATTGTAAAGATTGTAAATAACAAGTATATGTTTTACAAATTACATTGCCACTTCTAACTTGAACAGCATTTTTTTACTACACACATCTGTTCTGTATTTAATTTTTGTTGCGCTGGTAGGTGCCAATTAAAAGACTAACACATTGGAGATTTTATAACAAATGGGCTACTAGACCAATCAAATCTACCGTGCTTCAACTAGCTACTATCAACTGTACTTTCAACTATATTGCAATGTTAGAAACTAGTTGTTGTCCGACACTTGTTGATTAATCTTAGTGTAAACAGAGAAAATTTGTATTCTGAACTAATCTTCACTATTGTTATTACAAGTGGAAGGACAAAGGCCTACATTTGAAGGAACCTATCGTTGTTAAAGTTTTCAATAAAATATACTTGTGGTTACTTCATTTTCAAGGTTGGTCTTTATAGTCGTGTCTAGCTATCCAAATTAATATCTACAAGACTACAAGCATGAAAATTAATCCTGCTATGCTGCCCAGAATATGCTTTCTGGAAATGATATTTCAGATTTGACTGAAATAAGAGTTTGAATCTCCAATGAGAAATTTTGTCCTTGATATTTCTCATGTTATAGCATATAGACACATTTCATTTTTTTTTTTAACTTAAACAATAATGAATTCATTACAAAGCTTGGAAGAATCCAAAGTCAACTTTGCAGACCAATTCCAATTTTTTTGTTTGGATGCATCTAATGCTGCTGTTTTGGATCTTAAAAAGTTCAACAGTAAACATTGATAAGTAAATAGAAATTGTAAAATGATAACTTGTGGTTCTTTATAGCATGTCTTTATCAATTTGCAACAGGTTTGCAGATGCGATGTTAGATATTAATAGAAATGCTACTTTAATCATCATTCGAACAATGGTGATTCTCCCTTGTCTCAAATTGACAAATTGTATTCCTATATAGGCTTGTGCATGAGTTTTCATTTATTTAAAGTCATGCATTGAGCCCTCCAAGTAAAACGAAGAGGTTATAAAGGTTCAAAGACAACTTAAACTGCCTTGACTATTCATAATACTATAGCCATTATTGACATTTTCAAGGGTTGCAGAAGTGTTCAATATTGCATCTTATTCGATAACTAGATCATGTGTATGTCGCTGCCCCAATAACAATATAGGTGCATGCTAGCACATTTAGGTGTCGAGTCTTGACATTTCAGTGGTATTTTTTTCATTACTGTCAGTATTTGCAATGACTTTGTTCATAATTTAGTACTACTACATATTTGTGTCTAAGATTCAGCTGAGATTGTTATGCTATTGCTAGTCTTCTCATTTGTGATTTCTGTAGTTTTGCTTACAATTTCCATATCTTGCAAGGGAAACCTTCATTTCTAAACTAAAGTCTTATTGCTCATTCCATCTATACTGTGACACAGTCCTGAGGCGGCTGCTGCAATCCTGTATAAGTCAGCTAAATCGGCTCCAAGGGTAAGTAGCTTCAATTTTTTTGTTAATCATTCTTATCGTGAGATGAGGGTAAATAAATGTTTCTCTTTCTGAAATTGCTTATGTCAACGTACAGGCAGCCCTGAGGTTGAAGATTACAGCTGAAGAACTCTGCGAATTTGGAATAGCCGATGAAGTTATTCCCGTAAGCTGCTCCCTGCATAATGAATGGATTAGAATGTTTTTTTCGCTTTATTTATCTAGCTTTCTCTGTCAAACTGCCCTTTATATTGTTTATTTTATCAGTGGAAGGCATCTTTAGTCTTTAAAGAATAATGAGAATAGTTTTTCTTCAAGAGGCATTATTCATTACTGATTAGCCAAAGTTCGTTTCTTGAATTATGAGTATGAACAACATTTCACTTTCAAAATTGACATATTATGGCTGTTAAATTGGAAGTACAAATGAGCTCTTGAATTGATTTCTTTGATTTTGATTTAGACTACATTTCTTCCGCTTGTTTCTTGAAATCAAATATATTGGACTCCAGATGGGAACATTTTTCTAGTGACGAGTAAATAGCATGCTTTCTGCACATTTTCTTGCCTTCTATATCTAGGGTATTTTTTATTATTTGGGATCATAAATTAAAACACACCAATATAATTTAGAGAGTGATAGTGCTAAAATATTACATCAAATATATTGAAGAAGGATGAATTGTTTTCTTGAGATTTTAGACAGGCAGGGGTAGTACTGGGTAAGATTTCTGGGAAGGATATTCATACTTAAATGTATTCATCAGAACTCTTAGGCAATTATGTGATGTTTCTGTTATATAGCGAAATGGCTGGCACTTTTCATAGTAAATTGGAATATTGACATGCATGGAAGAGGAGGTGGCCATAGATATCTAATAATCTAGCTCGATATGCCCCATTTAGCATTAGTTGGCTGCAACTCTACTGGTTTTAGTGTTTTTACTTGTTGCAATAAACATAATGCCTTAAGAGTTCACCAAGGCGCGTATATTTTTGCCAATTGGATCCAACTTCATCTCATATTACTGTTTTGTCCATCTACATTGTCATCGGCCTTTAAACAATGTCTTATTAATGGAAAAATCAGACGATATTTTTGAAAACTCTGATTCTAACTGCATCTGGAGTTTTTGACACTTTATCTCTAAACAAGCTAGCTTTGTATGCTCTGATTTATTACGAGCTCAGATTGTTTCGAGTTTATTGACTCTAGCAGTGCAATTATTTGCTTTCAAATTCTTATAAAGCAGTATTTCTATGATTTGTACTGGAGTACTGGATATGTTGCATGTGGAGATTGATGGGTTTCTCAATTATTATTTTTATACATGCAGGAACCCCTTGGGGGTGCACATACTGATCCATTGGAAACCTCCAAACGAATAAAAGATGTAATCTTGAGAAACTTGAGGGTAAGTGGTTGCTTCCTTCAGAAAATGAGTATTATTTCTTATTGTAATACATATTTATCTCTTAGTGGCTTTATCATCAGGAATTGAAGAAAATGAGTCCCGAAATGCTCAAAGAAGATCGTAAGGCCAAGTTTATTGGTATTGGTGGTGGCGAAGATATAATACCTGATGCAGCCAGCATTCGTAAGATGAAGAAAGGTGTTCCAGATTCAGGCACTAACCTACTAGCTGAGATAATAAAGCGTTTGAGGGAATACAAACCAAGTACTAATGGTGCAGTTGATATCCCAAACAAGGAGGAACTGGAATTTGAAAGAAACGAGTACTTAAGGCTAAATGCAAATGGAGCAAAAGGGATTTTGAAAAAGTTGATAACAGTAAAACCTATCACGAAACCTATCACTAAAAAATGAGGACATTTAATGCATCGATTCTTCTTATTTTGACATAGGTATAGTTGTTAGATGACATCTTGCTTTCTACCACGGGTTTGCCTTTTGCACCAATTCAAAGTTGTGTATTTTTTTGGCCAAGGGCTTCTGAATAACATATTCTTGTTAGTATGAGAATAAAAAAATCAATTATTGTGACACCTTGAAATTGCTGTAATTTGATATTCAATTAGCTCGAATTATGATCGATTATTACCATATTGCAATGGTTTGAACTGGATGTTCGTGTGGGGAGAAGCTTGAGCAGATATGTATCCACGGATTTAAAATCCCCTTCTATCTTTATCAGGTAGTAAAAAGGTAATCTAGTCATTTTAAAAATGAGTTTCATTGGTATGGATGATTCAGAGTCATGGCAGCTGATTATTATTGAGACTTGTAAATTTATTTGTTGGCTTGCTTGCAAGATTTTCTTCTTACAAAACATTCTTATGAAACACATTGATAGATTATATAAATATATGAAACTGTGGTGCATGGATGATCTTCCATGCTACATTTGATTGATCAATTGCCCATGTTACACCGGGTATAGGGGATAGGGGGATGGCAGGATGGGGAGACAAAGGGCCTTAATTGGGGGACATCAGGGGGATGGCGGCAAGGGGGCGGTGTTGTATACACTATATACTATACATATAGTACTTGAAATGCTAGTTATGAAAATATGGATACCAATATAAGAAGTAATTTAACAAAATTACAAGTGCCAAATATTAAATACTTGAACGTTGAACAATGAACATTGAAGTTTTGAATATTGAATTACTAATTATAAATTAGAATACTAAATAAAATTGTCGTATCGGCAAATAAAAGATTTCTATTTTATCAAAAATATCATAAAGATGATTATAATGAGTAGCATGATATCAAAATAAGTACAAAATGTCAAAATGCAGTGAAGGGAGGCCTCTAATCTTCTCTCAATGCAAACTCCTCATCATTGGAACTACTTGACTCCTCACGATCAAGATCCACCAAACGAACACCAACCAACTCTGCATTTGAAGTCGCTGCATCCTCATCCTCATCAATCTATGATGGCTCCTCTGGCTCTACATACCATTGTGATGTTGGGCTCTCCTTGTACACACCTCTTGCAGTCAATCATACACAAGGCACTATGTACAACCATTAACTTCTCTGCTATCCTAGAGGTAACTGTAAGTCTACTCCTTTTAAGAGAGTGGATGAAGCTATAAGTTGACTACTTTCTCTCTGCAGTTGAAGAATTAGAAACCTGAGATAGAAGACGAATGGCGAGTTTGGTAATCTTTGATTTATATACTCTATGACAGTTCCACCACAAAATTGAGTCTTGTACCACAAAAAATTTATATCCATCTTTGTCGCATTTGAATAACTCCTAAGAGTGACAAATTTCGTCTACTCAGTGCGAATCTAGCTAGTGATTTGAGCATCATACATCTTATTAAGGCACTTGAAGAACCTTGCCTACACATTATCCTGAATTGGTGTAATTCTACTAGGCCAAGGCATGTACCACTTCGGATTCAATGTATAAGCAACCATGTGCAAGAGAGTGTTTAGCTTGTCCCATTTGTGTTGAATGATTGGCCGAATCTGCTCATTGTAGAATGCTAAAATGGGGTCCTCTCATACAACAATCGTCATCTTGTCAAGCATAGAATCGATGCACTCATACACCTCTCCAAGGGTAGGTGCATACCCATCGCCATATTTGATCACTTGAAAAACTGGAGCAATGATAGAGACAATGCAATTTGATCACTCGGAAAATTGGAGCAATGATAGAGACAATGTATTTTGCATCACTCCAAAATACATCATTCTTCACTATATCCTTCACCCTCTTCCTCTGCTCTATCTTGGCCTTGACCTACTAATTCTACTCATTAGTCATAACCATGAGTTGTAGTGCCTCTAGCACATATGATGCACCCCCCCCCCCTACCACCATCGACATCATCTCCTTGTAATAAGGAGATCGAGTTACATGCAATGGGATGCCATTGGCGAAGAACTTGCCAATGAAATCATCTACCTGATCCTTCAATTGCACATTGAACAAATCAGCTGTGAGGTTACTTTGCATCTTGCGTTTACCCTTACCCTCTCGTGATACGACCATGACACTATGAG
The DNA here is from genome assembly GCA_018584345.1 of Thuja plicata. NCBI lineage: Eukaryota > Viridiplantae > Streptophyta > Pinopsida > Cupressales > Cupressaceae > Thuja > Thuja plicata. The sequence continues at coordinate 8,896,970 of MU227649.1, forward strand.
TGGATGAAGGTCTTGAGGTTGACCCTGACATCATTCTTGCTCTCTGACCAATGTACGAGTAGAAACATGCGGTTGCTCTTGCATCTATTGAATTGTCTGAACCTGTATCCTACCAAACAAAGTAGTAGGCATTGCTATTGCACCATTTTCAAGAACACCTCAAATCTTGTTGAACTCAATCATGTACGTGTTATTTTTAGGCTATTCCAAAAATTTACATGGATTCACACCATGCCATTTCCAAAAGAAGAAGTGTGCATTAACTCTAGTGATGCTCCCATATCAGTCCACATAACAAATTTTGTATCTCCATTTTTGTTATTCTTGTTGCAAATTGTTTGAGAGGAGATATGGAATCATAAGGACTCCTAACCAACTTTGCCGAAAGTTGGGAGGTGTAGCTCCTCTTTCACTTGCACTCACTCATTTCACTCCTTTAGTCACTCCTTTCTCTCCTTTTTACTCTTCTGTCTCTGTTGTAGCAAACAATGATAAATGCAATTGTGAGTGAAAATGAAGTATGAAGGGGTTTTTTATAGGCTAGGAGTGGCCAAGAGGGGACCCACCACCAATAGGAAAAAATAGTAAGAATAGACCCATCTTGAAGAGAGAAGAGGCAAATGAACCTTTAGATCTGATTTTGACTGTCGTGGAGATGTCAAAACCATGTAAAACACTAGATCCAGGCTTCTGATACCTGTAACTGCTTTCTATGAAAATATCAGTCCTAGAGGATGAGGCCAACCTGGAACTCTGTTACCTGTTCCTGCACATAGAAAATAAAGGGGAGAAGGTTGAAGGGAGGGGTTCACCTCAGTCAAACCCCTTTTTATGAATCAACCTTGAAATGAAATAACTGAATTGAAAGAATGTTGTCATGTAGCAGAGATTAGATCTAAACAATGGAATATATCATTCCATGTAGATGCAATTGTCTCTAAGTATGTGATCAAGAATGTTGATGTCATATCTCCGACTCAACACAAAAACCTGAAGGAAATCATGTAAGAAAAAACCTCATGTAATAGATGTTGTAATTCACCACAATGTTGGATTGGAGAATAAGAAGATTTGATAGATGAATGTAGATATCCTTCCTTGATGTCAAACTCCTTTTCTTAGCTTCCAATGAGTAAGGAAGAATGATCTATGGAAGGAAATACCTTGAATGCATAATGGAAATGAAGACTTAAATTCTTCAAGACTCTTGATGGCTTCCTTGCACTTGAATCCTTGATGGGCTTGAATGCTTGGTAATGGATGCTTTCTTGCACTTGAATGCTTGATGGGATTTAATTCTTTATAATGGATTGTGGATGTAAAAATGAGAGGTAGAGGTCTCCTTTTATACACATTTTGGGGCTTCAAATTGTGCAATCCGACCTCAATTAGAGATCTAGGAGAAAAATACCCTCATTGGGCCCAGAGCCAACTGAAGTACAAAGCCCCAAGACAAGGCTGACCTGGACAACCTAGTCCAGGACAAGGCCAACCTGTCCAACCTTGTCTAGGAAAATCAAAAATTTCCAAGGACTTAGGGAAGAGTGCCAAAAAGGGGTGGTGAAAGCCACAGTCTACCATGAAATAATGGCAAATCCCAAAATCCAAAAATGAATGTATATGTCCTAGGTGGGAAATGAATTATGTGATTGGATTAAACATGGAAAATCATGCATAGAAGTTAGATCCAACCTGAAGCTTAAAGGAGGAGGACATATATTTGAATTGAATATGAATTTAAGTGCAATATGAGGTCCTAACCTAAGAAACCCACTAAAGTAGGCTCAAAATGGTCCCAAAATGAGCACAAATTAAGTGCTTACTTTTTAGGACGATACAACCATGAACCCTGCCCTCATAACTACTTGAAATCTTGTTTGTATCTAACAAGTTTTCTGTCCTTAGGAAATTGTACCAAGTATCATTTACTAATATTGTCTAGTGGAACCACACCCTCAATTACAACTTTCTATTAGGGCATCTTGGATTTGTCTTATTGCCTCACTCATTGATCTAGGTGCATCATCATTGGAAAACAAGGCAAAAAATTATCCCACAATTGGGTGGGTTATACATGTTGAGTTGCTAATGATTTTGTGAAGTTTCTCAAAAGTGAGGTGTAAGCTTCTTCCTTCGATTCAACTTAATCATTGTTTAAGTCAATTCCTCAATATGTCTATAATGAACCTCAAGTTCAACTTGAGGTGAAATATTATCAAACTTCATCTCAAATTGCACACTAATTTATTTCCATCTATAGGTTATGAACACTCTAGAGAAAATTTGATCTCTTTGAAAATGAAATTCTAATTGTCCACTATCTTCCCTATCTCAAGATTTCAAATTTTATGATTTTACTCCACTAATTTACCTAATGAAGATATACTTCTTTACCGTGGAATCTAACATGGATATCCTCCTTATGGACATGCACATACTATTATAACTAAAAATTATGGCACATTGAAGTGAGAGATCTTTGTCAAAGAGAGTTGAAGTAGGAGATTTATTAATAAATTAAGAAGCTAAGTTCATAAATTTTTCACATATTTTGACCAAAATTATCTTCATTGAACATATTTCACTATCCCTCTTTGTCAACATCTTTTTCATCCTCTACAAATCCATGTTGACCAATGTATAGAGTTCTCTTATGCCTTGCATTTCCATTGTCTCATGGTGCCTTGCACATAATTGTCTCATTTTGTTTTGGAAAAGCAAGGATTCTCCTTTTTTGTTTCTTTTTACTTTGTTTGCTTGTTTTTGATGATTTAATTTAATTTTAGCTTTTAGATTTTTGCCTTGTGATTTTTTTAGAGATTGTTAAATTTTTGGAGTTGATCATCCCAACATGATTGTAAAAGAAACTCCCGAGCTTTGAGCCTTTTATGGATCAAGCTTGTTAGGGTTTGTTAACCACCCTCATTATACTTTTAATGTTGGTCAACAAAGCATTATTGTCAAAGAACCTTCAAAACCTTGATGCTTAGCTAAGGACTTCACCCAAACCTACCACCTTTCTATGCATTAGTGGTGATTTTATTGCGAGTGTTGTTTACCTTTTGGTCTCATCAATAAGTCATTTTTTATTTACTTTTCTCATGCTCTCTCATAGCGATCAAATTATGTTTTCTTGCAAACTTTTTATTTCGAGAGACTCTTCCTTTGTTTAAGAGGACACCTTTCATGTCCTATTTTTTGTTGTCAATTTATTCATTTGTTGTGCATTATTGTTTGACATTTTCATTCAATTTTAATTTCTATTTATTATGGAGGGTCTCCTCCTTGGATTTTAATGGTAGTTTATTATTATTCTTTTGTTGTTTATGGTGGTGTGGACAAGGTTATTTCCTATCTAGTTTTTCCTTTGTAGTGGGAAAGAGATCTAACTTGTTTATTCTCATACATGTTAAATTTACTTTGGAGGGGAATATTTAAAGAAGTCACTAGTAGACATGTGAGTTTACCCACAAGTTTTCATAGGACATATGATTAAGACACTTGTCATCATCCTAGTTAGCTCTATTTCTTAACCTTACCTATATAAGAAAAACATCGTGTGCACATTTTCATCTTAAATACACCATAATAAAACAATATTGGTCTCTTGCCCCTCTTTTGTAGGAATAAATCTTTGGCGATGTATGTGATCTTGGGAGCTTGAGCCCATTGGTGACCACAACATGATGTCAAAGCTTCAAATCTATAATCCCCTTCATAAATGTTGGATAATATCAGGTTTAGAAGGCCCCAACCATTGAGTTTAGAAGGCCCTAAACCCCTATTTTTATATATGACACCCTATATTTTGGTGATAATTTTTTAATTCTTATATAAAGGATTTGAAAATAATTACAATTTTGTACAATTGTACATAAATTGTGCATCTGCATATATCTATACCATAAAATCTATCATGGCCAAAATGTTGGGAAATCAAGAGGTTCAATACTCAAGATTGTGAAAATAAATCTCATCCAATAAAATAATCAAAGGATGAGATACAAGGCTCAAATAGATACAACATGAAAATTTGAAACTCATGTAAATCTGAAAATTAAGTTGCCTTAATTGGAAAAACCATGATTAGATCCTTCTTCTTAATGATGCCAAAAATTAGCTTATATATCTTTCTTAGTAAACATATCTTATGTGGTATTATAACAATAAATAATTATTAACATCAACATAAGATGGTATCAATAAGACATAATTTAACAACATAGGAACAACACATAACATAGGATTTATGTGGAGAAATCTTTGCGAGAAAAAAAGTCCACCAAGAAGAGAGGCCAAGATTTTAATATCAACAATAAATGTCCTTAAAATACAACCAATTATATTCTCATATTTTTATCCACCATAGAATCACCTATGTACATGTAAAAAACCTCCTTATGCCTCCCACCTATTCTTTGTTCCCACAGAGAAATCTACATTCAATTATTACTCCATAATTCAACACCCAAAAGGTTGAATTTATAGAATAGAAAGAGATGAAAAACCACCAATAAAGATGTCCAAACAAGTCTCCTCATTCCTAACAATAAAAAACCTTGGAGTGCCTCCAAAAAAATAAAAAAAGACTTTGGTTTTGCATCCAATACTTACCCTCGAACTTGGGCACCCATTCTTGTAAGATAAACATCATATTAAATGTCATAAATGAAAAAATGCCAAAAGACTCTTGCGGCCTCTTCGATGCACCCACTTGGAGAAGCCCATGGGTCACTCACTTGTTCACTTATCAAGTCATTAAATATATTAGTCTAGAGAACCATAATAGGGAAAATAATATTAAATATTTTTGGTCATGACCCAGTTTTATCTCGACTAGTGGAACTCGTCACCCCTTATGAATGTATTACAAATTACAATGAGAAATAGATATTATGAATTATTTTTCCAGTATTTCCTAAGTGCCTTAGGACACTTTTCAAGTATGTTGTAACTATTCCATAAAATTTACAAGGTAGATTAAATCTTAATCTTAACATTCTCCCACTTGACAACAAAAATTGTAAGTACACCCATAGGAATCACAAAGAAGGGAAAACCATCCCTTAGTCATCTATGTTTCATCTGAATATTTTGCATGCTCTCACGCTCTAACAAGATACCCAAAAAATAAACCATGATAACCACCATCAATAGAAAAAAATCCCACATCTTCCAAAATGCAACATGTAGAAGAAACAAGTACATGTCAACGAACAACTGTCACTAAAAACTGCACCAATCTCTACATGAACATAAGTATAATATTCAAATGATAAAAAAGGATCTAAGTAACTACCATACTCATACCACAAAAAATTTAAATTCTCTCAACCTAATCATACCTTAAAACAAGGTATACCAACAAAGGTAAACCTTCATGCCATTAACATATCAACTCTAAATCCACAATCAAGTTTCTGTATATCCAACCTCCTATCTTAAAGTCACTTACCAGTGTACAAATGACCATAGATAATGCCAACTAACAAAGTCTTCATCACTAGTGAAATACTCTCATTTATATAGATATTCAACATTCAAGTTATCCCACTAGAAGAAAATGGTTAGCTGATCCATAACTTGCATAACTGGTAGATCCAAATTCATTGTGTATGCACCTAAAAATGGTCAAGATAAATCAATTCATTAAATCTCAACAAATTGATCAAATCAAATCAAAGAATTCCAAAATATAATTGTGTAATTGAATTTAATCAATTTAATTATATAATTAATCAATGTTCAATAATAATTTTATTCTCCTAGCCAAGTAATTAAATCAAAATAAAAATCTCATATGGCTTGATGACATTAAGTTTTGCCATTAGTATACTTAAAGGGAAAAACATGATAAACGTCATCGGTATAAGCTTGACCGACGGACAACAAGCATACCCGACAAGACAAAATGTCTAACGTGAAAATGCTAAGTATAGAATTTACCAATGAACAATGACAAGAGTAAGACCAACGAAAAGCATAATTAACGAACAGTTCAAGTAAGGAACACCGATGAAGAAGAAAATTGACAGACTGACAGAGAAGCCCGACCATCAGAACCGACAGTCAGTTACAGAACCCGCAAAAAGTGGATCTGACTTTACACGTCAGAGAAAACAATGTAATTCTATTTATAGAGTTTTTACTTGTTTTAAATCTTTAGTTGAGGGACAAGCAAGAAGATTTTAAATGTTTTAAAGCATTCTAATGGATCTAAAACATATCTAACTAAAGATCAAGGTCAAGTTGTAAACCTTGGATCTAGAGTTAATTTGAAAAGCTTGAATCAAGAATAGAGCTAGAAACTAGTTTAAATAGATGTTCCATCATTTGTAATTCAACAGACTTGTAATCATTTGACAAATTATAGTAGCCATGGAGAGCATCTAAGCTGAAGAAGAGAATTCATGCAAAGTTTAGAAAAAGATCAAATCAGTTATCAAGAACACAAGAAGGCTACCGACGAGCAGAGACAAGGTATTACTCAATCACTCAAGGTGATTACATATACATTGTAAGCTATACAAGATCTGCTATCAGCAATTAGAGATTGCATTCACTATCAGATCAACATTTATATTGTAGTTGCATTCTAACAAGTGCATCACAATAGAAATCCTTTGGTAGAAGGTGGACTTAACAGTTCTTTGATAAATCTCTTAACAGAGTGCACACCTAACGATGTTGCTAAAGCTTCAAACAAAGTAGATCCTAATAGGTCTCCATTCTAATACTCCTAACAGGGTAGATCATAAGAAGCGATCAATTGTAAGCCTTCACCGGCTCCCTTTTTATCTGCAGATAGTGAAGTTTTGTGGGTAGACATCCCCACCGCAGTTTTTACTTCCTAACAGGAGTTTTCTACGATATCGTATCATGTGTTATGTGGTTTTTACTTTCATGTATGTTTCTTGAATGTTTATACATGTAAAGAAATTATATTATGACTTCACATACAAATGCAAAGATGAACAGATAGATAGGTATATACAAAAATGATGACACAAAGGTTAATGGGCCAATAACATAAAAAGTTTTAGAGGTACTGATTCACCCCTCCCCTCTCAGTACATCATTCTAATAATTCCAACAATTGGTATCAGAGCTAAGTCTCTTTCTTGAAAATCTTAAAGACTTAAGAGAAAAGATCCACACAATGGAAAAGTACAGACTAGACAAGACTATTGAGAATGAGTAGTTGCAAATTCAGATTTACTATGAGCAGTATAAAGAGGCGAGAGTAAGGATGAGAAAGTTTCTTGATGAAAGAAAGATCATGGCAACTAGGCTTAATGAAAAAGATTATCAAGAAGAGGAGATCCCATATTACTTCAACTATGATGAATCATCAACGAGCAAAGCTTTAGACACATCAGTAGAAGAGATCACAAGTCTACAAGAAGTCAATCTACATCTGACAGAGCAAATCAAGATGCTACAAATTGGTCAAGAGACTCAGATGGTAAAAATTATTGATGTCATGAATGATTCAAGAAAAGATGAATCAGAGAGAACATTGGCTATTGATGATAGGAGGAAAATAACAGAGAAGCTACAAGAAAAAGAATCAGAGATTCAAAGACTTACTGATCATCACCATGAGATTACCAACCAGATTATTCTTATGAGTCAAGAAGCAAAGATATTAAATACTTAACTCATTGAAAGAATACATATCATTGGTGAGCTAAGGGAAGAAAATGAGAAACTAAAGCATGGAGTCAAAATTCAAAATCAACACAATGAATTGATCAAGAAAGCTGAAGATAGCAATAAAAGAATGGATGATTTCCTTGACGGTCAAAAAAGAGTCAACATCTACACAGGAATAGGGTACACTGACAATGGAGAGTCATCTAATCAATCAAATCAAAAGAATGTATATGAAACTCCAAGAACCAAGAAGCTGTCATGCAATCACTGTGGAAAACCAGGCCACACCTCAAACGTTTGCAGAAACAAAATGAAAGGTATTCCTCAATCACAATCTACTTTCATTGGCAATTGTTATAAATGTCACAAGCAAGGACACAATGCATATGAATACAGATCCAAGGTGACAAATCCAAAGAAAGAAACCTATATGGACAAGTATTGTCCTACCTGCAAAATGAATGGACATACATATCAGGAATGCTGGAAAAAGAATAAGAAAGCATGGACACCAAAATAACCTGATAATGGCTACAAACCAACAAGAGTAGGTAACTCATATGTTTGGGAC
>MU227649.1:8907308-8921885 GCA_018584345.1 Thuja plicata
AAAGAGGACATATGTTTTATGGTAGATACTGATTTTACTTATATCCAAGCAGTAGTACCTAGGAAGTCTTGGCTTTCACATTTAGAATATGAGATCAAATCAGGACAAGCCAATGAGTGCATCAAGGAACTATTGAATGAGCCAATTGACAACAAGCAAGCAAGATTTGGAACCTATGAGGAAGCCAAACAAAAGATCAAAATAGATCTTTTTGTCAAGAAGATTGTAAAAAAGAAGGAAAAGATGGTTAAAAAATTAACCAAGAAGTTTGTAGTTACTGAAGAAGGTGAAGAGGAAACAAAAGGTAAGGAGGAACAAATTGAAGGACAGTCACCTATCGGTGAAGAAGCAGAAAAGAATGACTCAGAGGGTACACAGTTAGATTCTCTACCTCCTCCTACACCCAAAAAATCAAGAACAATATCCGCTTCAAGAAAAAGAATCCAGACTGCAAAGGAATCAACTCCTTCACCATTAAAGAAAGGAAAAGTGAGGATATATAAGAGAAAACCAGCTCCTCCAAAAGAAAAATAGACCAAAAGGAGGAAGATGACTATAACTCAAGAAGATCTAGAAGACTCATCTATGGATGAAGTTGATATAGAAAAACAAAAGGAAAAAGAACCTTTGGTCCCTACAACAATTGATAAAATATGCAAGAATATTTCAGAATCACAGTCTATTTCTGATCCTAACATTAGAAAATGGTTAAAATTCAGCACAGAGGATCAAAATAAGATTGAAGAATCAATAATTGCTAAAATGTGCAAACATCATTATGTTCCACTACAATTCTTAGAATATGATGTTCCCAAAGAAATATCAGAGAGATAGTCAGCTAGATGGACATTTGCACTACATCAGGAAAAGGAAATAAGAGAAAGAGTACTTGTTACTCTTATGCCTTCTGATTCAAAGAAGGAAGAAATTACTGAGATGATGAAGAAGTATGAAAAGGAGTTCTCACCAAAAATGATAGCATATGAATTTCTCAAAGGGAAGCTAATTGAACTTGATCAAAATAGTATTAAGAAGTGGTGCAAGATACTCAAAAAGCCCACTAAGGAAGCTAGCTTGGAGAAGGATCAAATCATCATTAAAGATATACAAGATGACTCATCTGTGGAATTGGATAGAGAAGAGAGTGATCCAAAAGGCCCCAAACATACTGACGTTGTAGATGAAGTATGGCCAGACACTACTCTTGACAACACTTAAAGTGAGGAGAGTCAAAATCCACCAAGTCCAATTCATATTGACTTGAGTAAAGAAGAAGAAGTTACCAAAGAAGAATTGAAAATAAAAGGTAACATAACTGATGATATCAATGATGAATCAGGGTTAGATAAATTTTTCAATGACATTACAGAAAAAGACCCTGCAAAATAAGTGCAAAAAGATGAAGATATCAATGTTGAACAGGGCAATACCGACGTACAGGATTCAACCATTAACACTGCAAAAGTCAATACACCAACAAACATGAACATATTAATCAATGCTATTGATATTGAATCAAGTCAGGAGAAATCATCTAAGAAAGATGATGATATACCCAAGGACATGGGTAATGATGAATTTAAAGATGCATCAAATACTCAAAAGGATACAGATACAATGATGAAAGATGCAACCGACACTCAACAATAAGTGTCTACTGAAAAAGAGAAAGGAGGCGATAACAAAATAGATGAAACATTGAGAAAGGATGAAGAGAAAGAAAAGAGTGAAGAAGTCAAGCAGGATGAAAGCATGAAATATTGAGAAAGGATGAAGAGAAAGAAAAGAGTGAAGAAGTCAAGCAGGATGAAAGCATGAAACAAAAAGATGATAAATCTGTTGATACACCCAAGGCCAATGAGGAGACGTCTTCACAAAACCAGCCGGTGGACTCAAAACAAAAACAACAAGATGCTTCATCTTCTCGACCCTCACCTACCAAATCAATCCAATCTCAAGGTCTACAAATGGTAGTACACCAATCTGCCTCCCAACCAAGGAAGAAAAATAAAAATGCATTGAAGAAAGATATATTGGTTGTCACACTTGGTGAGGTAATAAAAATACCCAAGTGGGATGTATCTACTTTAGATACTGAAACACCTCAAAAGTTTGGAGTGATGTGTCAGAGAAAGGCAATACAAGAGAAAATGAAAAAGGCACATAGGGAAGCCCAAGCACTCGAAAAGGCAAGGGACATTCTGCATAAACTTGTTCCAGATATCAAAATTGAAGATAACATATCAGTCATGGAACAAATATCAGTTCTTACTGACGCCATCACAAATCAGACTGTAGATGCAAAGAAGGCATTGGAAGAACATGCAGAAATGAAGTATCAAAACAAACTAGTTGAGAAGATCAGCCAAGAAGTGGCAGAGAACAAGGTAAAGCTATCTGAACTAGCAAGTGAATTAGAACCTATGATTGCTGAAGCTGTTACCTTAGTTTAGAAATTATGCACATTAGAAAATTTCACTAAAGAGAATAGTGAAAAGATGTCATAATTAGATTTAGATCTAATAGCTAGTGCACTAAGTTTAACCTCTGATGCAAACACAATAAAGCTGCATCATGAAAAGATCACAGAGGTCAACAGATTGAGACAAGAAATATGGGATGCAGAGACTCAATTCAGAAATGAGTTTATAGTGCTTCAAGCTCACATATTGCCAAACCTCACCACTCTGCAACAACATATTACAGATGCAAGAAATTTGATCTCAACCCCAGAGATGTCTGTGGTAGACAACATATATGACATGCATGTGAGGATATCACTTGAGCATATGGCTCTAGATAATTTAAAGGAGAAATGGGAGAAAATAATGGAGGAAATCAAAGCCTCACACTCACATTTTTGAAAAGTTGTAAGTACCTTTGCCCTCATTATAAAAAAAGGAGGAATGTATACATATGTACAAAATACTATATGAGGATATGTATAATGTATGTAAAACAAAGATAGATATGTACATAAAATTACACTTACACTTACCGACATATGTATAGGGGGAGTCATTTCATGACTAAGGAATAAGTATACACAGGTGTACATACTAATGCATCAAGTATGTTGCACATATCAGTTTTTGATAGTAATGTCAAAGGGGGAGATTATTGACATTAAGTTTTTCCATTAGTATACTTAAAGGGAAAAACATGATAAACATCATCAGTATAAGCTTAACCGACGGATAGCAAGCATACCCGACAGGACAAAATGTCTAACGTGAAAATTCTAAGTATAGAATTTACCGACGAACAATGACAAGAGCAAGACCGATGACAAACATAACTGATGAACAGTTCAAGTAAGGAACACCGAAGAAGAAGAAAATTGACAGAATGATAGAGCAGCCCGACCATCAAAACCGACAGTCAGTTACAGAACCCGTAAAGAGTGGATCTGACTTTACACGTCAGATAAAGCAATGTAATTCTATTTATAAAGTTTTTACTTGTTTTAAATCTTTACTTGAGGGACAAGCAAGAAGATTGTAAATTTTTTAAGCATTCTAACGGATCTAAAACATATCTAACTAAAGATCAAGGTCAAGTTGTAAACCTTGGATCTAGAGTTAATTTGAAAAGCGTGAATCAAGAATAGAGCTAGAAACTAGTATAAATAGATGTTCCATCATTTGTAATTCAAGAGAATTGTAATCATTTGAAAAATGATAGTAGCCATGGAGAGCATCTAAGTTGAAGAAGAGAATTCATGCAAAGTTCAGAAATAGATCAAACCAGTTATCAAGAACACATGAAGGCTACCGATGAGCAGAGACAAGGTATTACTCAATCACTCAAGGTGATTACATATACATTGTAATCTATACAAGATCTATTATCAACAATTAGAGATTACATTCACTATCAGATCAACATTTATATTGCAGTTCCATTCTAACAAGTGCATCACAAAATAAATCCTTTTGTAGAAGGTGGATTTAACAGTTCTTTGATAAATCTCTTAACAGAGTGCACACCTAACGGTGTTGTTAAAGATTCAAACAAAGTAGAGCCTAACAGGTCTCCACTCTAATACTCCTAATAGGGTAGATCATTAGAAGTGATCAATTGTAAGCCTTTACCGGCTCCCTTCTTATCTGCAGATAGTGAATTTTTGTGGGTAGACATCCCCACCGCAGTTTTTACTTCCTAATACGAGTTTTCTGCGATATCATATACATGTAAATAACTTATATTATGACTTCACATACAAATGCAAAGATGAACATATAGATAGGTATATACAAAACTGATGACACAAAGGTTAATGGACCAATAACATAAAAAGTTTTAGAGGTACTAATTCACCCCTCCCCTCTCAGTACATCATTCCAATAATTCCAATAGTGGCTAAGGAAATTACTTTGATTTGATCATGTAGATTCATAATTGCATCCATTCTAGATCAATTTCATCTTGAATTTCATCCATTAGCATAATTCAATCATCTTATCATTTTATCTTAATTATTTTTTCACAATTTAGATGCATTTACATGTTAAATATTCCATTTCATGAGTTGTCATTCTTAGGATCTAAAATGCATTCTGAGAGAAATAAATTAGATTAAGGTGAAAACCTCATGATTAGGGAGTAATAAGATACTTTTGATGAGTTTGATTATTATTTTGATGTACTTACTCATTAATCTAATGTCCTATTGAAGTTGTGTGATTTCTAGATAAGTACAAAATTGACACAAAACACATTGAAACATGACAACTCATCTTCACATCAATTATCAGAAAACCAAGATATTTTAGAGGATAAGACCTATATCCAAAAACTCCCACTGCATGAGTAATGTAAAATCTGAAAATATATCAAAGCATATGAAGTCTATCTATATAACTTCTCATACAATATGTTACATACTCCTTTATTTCATAGTGTCAGGAAAACAAACATTGATTTGAATCTTGCAAACAAGTATGTTGCAATATGTCTCTCACCATCAATACTTATCTCTCCCAAGTTATTTGACACTCAATAATATGAATACAAACATTTAGGAAGAAAAAAATAAAAATGAGAGAACCTGCAAATCAAACTATATCCTTGTTCTACACTAACATGTACCAAGTCGTGTAATGTAAGATCTTCACTATTCTCAAACTGAAAGGGTATCAATGTCTAACGTTCAAGTCATATGAAACATGACATAAATAGATTTAAAACTCTCACCAAATGTAGAATTAAAAAAACCAATCATTCCCATGACAAAGGGAATAAACACAAAAACACAAACCATTTCCTATACTTCTCCAAAAGGTCCTCAAAACAAGATCCATAGCTCAAGACCAACAATAAGAAGAAAATAGAAATCTATAAAAGCATGCATATTCTTCTCAACAAGTCCTCAAATCTATTATGTTCAAGACTAGATGAGATAAGATACAAAATAGAGAATGCATCTAATAACCAGGTGAGCAATACCTCTTAGATCATTCAATTTTAGAGTAGAATAAGAGTGGGAAACAAGATTAAAGCTTATAATAAATGATAATCTTCTATTTAGGTCCATAGTGGATTCACATTCATAACCAAGTGTAGGCTCCTCAATATTTCTGCTAAAATCCTCATCAAAGAGTGACCATCTCAACACATGATGTCAAAAAAGGGAGATCTCATAGCCTCGTCCAAGTCTCTCTACTCTCCATGAGAATCCATAAATCAATCCATGCTAACTTAAAATGAAATATTGAAAAATCACTAAGATATGAAGAAATGATTAATACTCAAAAAATAAAGAGAAACAACAACACCTTTCCAAAGACTCAAGAGTACTCCATGGAAAACCAAGATGGAAGCATCTTCAAACCACTTGAAGATAATCATCAATCATCAAATGATGAATCCACGTCATTGCTAAAGCTCCAACAAAATTGTGTAACCAAATCCTCCAGGTGTTGTGATAACCATCTTCTAATCGAAAATCCTTTATGGTCCCAACATGATCAAATAAATCAATCAAGAGATTCTAAATGGAAGATTCAAACCATAATCTCTAAAATAAGAAGATAGAACTGTACATCCTTTGTCAATTGAACAAAATATATCAAACTCTCATTATAATATGAAGGTAGAATCCAATAATTGCATATGACACGAACACCCACTATAAAAGATCATCCATATTATAAGAAATTTTTGTCTGTGGCTCACAATACACTGCAACAACACCATCTTAGAACCAAAATCTTGAAACATAGAAGACATAATGCATTATGTAATTGCACGAATCTCCCATTGAAAGTAATATTGGGTTATTCATGGAAACATGAACAATATCATTACCAGAACTCCATTGGAAGTGAAAAATGCTTCACATGCACCATAATCCACTACTAAGATTCAAATGAACAACTATATCAAGTACTCTAAAAATCCTTTTCTCGCTACAATTAACATACCAATCTAATAATGGTGATAAAAAAACAAGGCCTACCAAACCAAAACCTCATCAAGAAAATTACAAGATCAACATATATAAAACATCTCAAAAGATAAATACACAATCAATGCTTCAATCTCAAATAACTAAAAGATTCAACCGCATGTCAGTATCATGTATAACAAAGAAAATCAGGCATATCATGTGGATTTCCAAGACTTAACCACTAGAATCAAAACTATATTTGATTTTTGAAACACAAACACCATAGGAGTAACTATAGATCAATAAAAACATTTCAAATAGTCGTGCAAACCTATAACTATCTCCATCTAGAACGTCTTGAATCTTGTCTTACCACAGATCTACATACTATAGATTTTCATTAAAATTTAAAATATGTAAAACCACCTCTATAAATCTGAAATCCACTTAAATATCTAAATAATCATATCATAAATGTTATTTGAACAATGGAATAGGCACAAATATACAAAACCAAATATCTAGAAACAATAGAACACAACAACCCAATAGGAAAGGAAAGTTATCTATGAGCTTAAACCATATGAAACATATCAACTCCACAACTCACAAAGAGGTTAGTATCTTATTTGTTATAGTTATTTCATGTAGGCATGGGCTAAAAAAATGCACCCAACATAACCAATCCAATCTCTAGTCCCAAAAGTTGGTGTTTTTCCATGTTACCAGGATGTTAATACTCATCCAAAATGAACACCTTCTCAAGGCACACGACCACAAGGTAAAGGAACAAAACTACCAAACAAGAGGATACTCACATATTATTAAGAAAGAGATCTAGGTTTCCACAAAATAAAAAGAACCATGAATCCTTTCAAGTACCTTTAATTCTTTCTAATAGATTCCCACAAACTCACCAAGATAAATAGAGGAATATCGAGAACACGTATCCTTCAACTTTGATGCTAAATGTTGGAAAATCAACAAGTCCAATAACAAATATTGTGAAGATTAATCTGTATCTAATAAGTATTCAAAGGATGAGCTACAAGACTTGGATAGTTACAACATGAAAATCTAAAACTCATTTACAAATTTGAAAAATAAGTTTCCTTAATATGGAAAACTGTGATTAGATCCTTCATAATGATGAGAAAAATTAGCATGTATATCATGATTAATAAACCTATATTATGTAAACTTATAACAATAATAAATAATTATTATCCCAGAATATGATAACAATAATAATGGATAAATAAACAACATAGGAACAACACTTAACACAAGGTTTACATTTATAAAACCTTGTGAGAAGAACTCCACCAAGAAGAGAGAGTAAGCTAGTAATATCAATAATAAATGTTCTTACAATACAATCATTGTTAGTCCCCTCTTTTTATCCACTATATCAGTACCTATGTACAAGTGAACAACCTCCTTATGCCTCCCACATGTCCTTTGCTCCTATAAAGATATATACATTCAATTATTACTCCATAAGTCTACACCCCAAAGATTGAATTTATAGAATGGAAAGAGCTCCAAAACCACCAATAAATATGTCCAAAGAATCCTCTTCATTCCTCAAGAATAAAACCCTTTGAATGCCTCCATAGAACTTGAAACTACATTGGTTTTGCAATTTTGGCAGTAGAGTTGGCACACACTTAAAATATTTTCCACACATTGTTCTTGCATCAATTTTGTGTAATTTGTACATTGTTGAAATAATAGGTATGATGGGAAAGGTTTACAAAAACATCATTTTAATCATTTTTGCACTAGGTTAGTTTTTAACCTTTACCACTCTGTTGTGGTTTTAAATTTCTTGGTCCTCTAATTTTGGGGGCTTAAGAATAAGGACTACTCACTATTAGGAGTGATGCATTGGGGCTTCACCCATTCATCACCAAGAGTGGAAATGATTTTTTTTTTCCAATATAACTCATGTTTAATCTTGTGGTCATGTTGGAAACCATTACAAAATCCCTAATACCCTTATTTGGTGTTACATAGTGAAGATTTTAGGCGATTATTTAAACATGGTAATATTTTTCATTAGAAAAGCAAGGTTATTGGTTTGTATTATTTTTTCTAAAGATACACATTACCCCTATGGATTTGTGAGTTGTACATTGCTTAGTGCTTATAGGTTCTTGGTTGACCCATGAAGGTTTTTAACAACAAGTTTAAACATTGTTTGATACTTTCTATGATTTATAAGCTGGTTTACTTCCTTTGGTAGCCCACATTCCTTTGTTTGTAGATGGGTGTTTTGAGTGTGCCATTTAGTTTTGGAAGTAAGAACCATAGTCATTGGCTGTAGCACCTGCACCATCCCATACACCTAAGTGCCCAACCTTTATGCTCTTTGTACCAAAATCATTACCAACTCACAAGATGCATAATTATTCTTTAATCTATAAACAAAGGGAATCAATCCACCAAAAATGATAACTTAGAGGATATACAAATATTCTTATCCTCCAATGAATTTCCTTCAAGTTCTTGGTCGAGCGGGTGAGCAGTGCCCATCGCCAAGAGCTATTATTTTCAATTTTTGGTTCACATAGATGATTTTCAAAATTGGCCATAACTTCTGCATATGGTGTCATTTTTCAACAAATAATGTATAGTAAAAAATCTTATTATAAGCACTATTAATTCATACAGATGTGTTTCACAATTGTTTTTGTTGGTTTATTGTATAGCTAGTTGACGAAAAAGTGTGTTTTAGCTCTTAAGCTCAAAATTTTTGATGAAATTATCTATTTTGTGATTCTTGCAGTGTTGGAAAGGTTGTTTAGAGCTCCTTTGCTCTATTTATAAACCTTTTCCCATATTTTCTTAGGTGTATGTTAGAAATGTTACTGCCATTGATATTAAGTAATGTCAAATTAAAGTCATTAATGTTAAAGGGAAGGTGATGTGGATAATTTGATATGACTCGTATGGTGACCTAGACGATTATATAAATAATTTATAGTTAACAAGAAATGCTCCCTTGGAGATTATTAGTGATGCAAATGAAGTTGTCAGCTGCTTATGTGGGAACTAAAATAAATTTAATTATTTTTTGCTGATAATAAAAAAGAAATGTATTGTATGGTGGTTCCCTTTCATCAACATAAACCATTGTTTGAAGAATGTTAAGTATGGATTTAAAGAGCAATAATTATCATTCAATACAACAATCAAAAGAAAACAAGGCAATGATTATTGTTAGAAAATACTAAAACAAGATCCAATTCTTTAGATTCCCAACCCTCATAAGGAAAATTAAAATAAACTAAATTAAATATGGCCAACTTCTATATTTTCACCCATATCAATAACATATAAATAGAGATCAAGTTTCCTGGGGCTAAAAACAAGGTAGCAATTAAAAACAGGCACTGACAAAGAAACAATCAAGTGTTATTAAAAGAAATGTATTTAGAAGCACACCTCTTTTGGAAAGTCTATAATATTTAATGAATTTTCATCCCTTGGAGAAAAGGTATATGAAGGGTTTTGTACTATGTGATTGAATGATGAGTATGTAAAGAACTAAAGATATATCAATGATAAAAAGAATCATATATCAATAATGTAGTGAATCAACTATCAATACATGAGTGAATCAAATATCAATGAGGGAATGAATAAAATATGTATATATTGAGAAAAAGAGAGAAGGTAATCACAAAGAAAGAGAGTGGATAAGAAATATATATTCAAGGAAGGACGTATTTAAAAGACATGAAGTGGAAAATTTGAAATAAATTTTTGCAATGATAAATTAATAGCAGACATTTAATCGACTTGGAGTAGACTATGTATGGCAATAAATTGATATCTCAGTCTCATATCACAAAATTTCATCAAATTAAGAGTCTTTTCAATAACGCCTCCATGAACAATCATACTCTGGACACCATGTATAAGGTCACGAGTGCAGTTCCATCACTACCTGCTGCATGAATATTTTTGGAAGAGTTTAGGTTAAGATGAATTTCTTTTCTGGGTTTGGCTAAGGAAAGTGCCAGATTTGATGAATGTAGGAAGTTGGAACATACAAGTATATCAATTCCATTTTTACAGTAAAGTACCTATTATTAGGTTGTAATTTTGAAGTAATGGGAATTGAGCATTCTTACAGTGATTTTAAAGTTTCAACAAAAGAATTTATATTAGAATTTTTTTTTAATTTGTAGGATTTTTAAAAAATATTTTTGCTTTTTTTCAAAAATAGGCGAAGAAAAGTTGTAAAGCATATTTTAATATATTATATGCCTTTCTTATACCTCTAAGACACTGTCATTGAGCTTTCAAGCTCCTCCTGGTTCGGTTCTTGCCTGACAAACTCTTTTGGTTTCAAAATCTCATTAATGTGTAGGGTTTTACTGCAATACAAATTTAAAAAAAAACTACCGAAAAATTAATTCAATTATTTGACAATCAAAACCACCCTCAAAACCAACAAATTAAACTTTTAAAAAAACTGAAATGAATTTTTTTTTATGAGACATTGTTTATGTACCAAACTGCAGTGATATTTTTCACTTATTGGAAATGACTATCCTCATTTCTCTGCTTGTAAAATGAGAAAAAATTCAAGCAAATGGCATTGGCATGTGTAAAACCAAATTTCACAACCTTTGTCAGCATCCTTCCTACCTGTGTTAAAATGGGAGTTTGGAACAGGGCATTGACATCCATCAAAGCATAAAGATTGAAGAAATTTTGTTAGGTGTTGTAGTTGCATGTTGGCAAGTTTCTTGGTGCCAGAGAGTTATATGATATAGTGAAAATTAATACATTTAAATAAGAAATTTCAATTATCAAAATGTTTTAGAAAATGACTTATATGACATCAAACAGGCTTTAGAAGTTTTTATTTTTATATAAATGACATCAAGACTAAATTCTCTTCATTTTTATTTGGAAGTAGTGTATTTCTAAGTCAATTGAATATATTTGATATTTGAATTATGTGAAGGTTTCGCACTACTCCAGTCAATGTTGAAAGTATAAAAAAATTAATTCAAATATACAACCTTATATTGCTGCAAGTTGACAAGTATGCAAAATGTGGAAGAATAGACAATGCACTTGGATGTTTGAAAATACACCTTTCAGAAATGTGGTCTCATGGTTTGCAATGATTGCATCTTATTCACAAAATGGATTTGCTGAATAGACTTCAAAAACTTTCAGAAAATGCAATTGTGGAGTAAAGCCAAATTCTACAACCTTTGTGAGCATCCTTCCTGTCTAGACCAAAATGAGAGCTTTGGAAAAGGGCATGGACATCCCTGAAAGCATAATGAAATTATTTTTTTTGTTAGATATCATAATTGTAATTTTTGTTAGTAATAACTGAGGGGGGGGGGGGGGGGGGGGGGGGGTGANGGGGCGGGGGGGGTTGAATCAGTGGCCTCAAAACTTAATCCTTAAATCAACCCTTTAACTCTTATAACCACTAATTATTTCTCAAGTTATCTTTTGTCCTACAAGATGAATGCCTTGAACAAATTATATCAATTTACTACTTGTCGAATTGCTCTGTAAAACCTTCTTCTTAATGTTTACCGATAAGCAGTCATCTATTTACCGAAATACAGTAAATATGCAGAGTATACCGATATATCCAGAATGAATTATGTAAGATACAAAACACTAAAGAAATGCATCATACACACATATAACACATGGATTTTTAACGTGGAAACCCTGTTAAGGGAAAAAACCACTGGGACCGGTACCCCAAATTTTCACTCTTCTGAAGTGAGCCTTGTTAAGAGCCAACCCTGTTAAAGGTTACAAACACACTGTTAGGTGTGACCTTGTTAGAGGATTTTACACATATAGGTTGCCACTTAGTACCGGGCATCTAATGCTGCCATCCTTGAACACGCCTCTCTCTTAGACCGTCAATAGGCATCGGACATATGCAATGCTACTGTCATGAATCAACCTTTTTGGCACTCCTTGGAATGTACCTCAATATATAGAATACTGTTAAGTCCTGCTTTGTTAAGAGACTTGATGCTTCAATGGTTAAACTAAAAAAATATGACCTATTTCTAATGCAAATTGAATTGTAGATTTTCAGATCTATTTAAGTACATTACCTCTCTGATCAATGTATCAATTCAATTCTTTTTGTGCTCCACACTTTTCTACTATGTGATGTTGTGCTCACTGTTCATTGGTGTCTGCAGAATTCCTTAGCTCTCCTTCAGCTTGATTGATCAGTACTGCATGAAGTGTTCTTCATCAGTTTCTCTTCAACATCTTCTTTCATTCACTCCCCTTAATCTCTTTTCCGTGAATGTGATTATTAAAGTGAATTAAGCCCGTCTCTTATATAGACATGATATTCATTGTTTCTTGATTCTTGATTCTTGATTCTTGGTGTGAAAAAGAATCCAACCAATCAGATTTAAAGCATAACTCCTAATTTGTCTCGTAGTTATCTTCATGCCAACTGTACAAATCATCTTTAAATCAATCACTTAACTCTGGTTGAAAAAAAACAAAGAAAACAACCATTTTAAGTCTATCTTTAGCTCTTGCCAGCTAGATATTTTGTCATTTTCTAAAATCTTTGTTCCGTCAGTCAACTCAGTAGTTAGTCATTGGTGACAACTGACAGTTCCGTCAGTGTGACTCGAGTTAGCTTTAGGATCTCTGTCTGTCGGGCATCATTAGATTTTAACTCACTGGGCAACTCTATTTTCATCTCGTCGGGCATCCTGTGGTTTTTCTTCATCGGGAAACACTATCTTCTACTTGTTGGGTATCACTGTGACTTTTCTTCTTTTCCTTATCCGATGGTGTACACTCCATCGGTGTTGTCTGTCACTTAGTGAATACTTGACTTTTATGCATTGCTGGAAGCATAACTTTTGTTCCATTGATCCTCTAAAGTCTTTGGAATTATTTACATGACCGTATAGATGATATCAAGTTGGCATCAATGACAATACAAACCATTAACCGATTTAATGCCTTGCATAATATTCAACTTAACATTATCAAACATTCAATTAGTTACATGTCATCAATCTCTCCCTTTGGCATTGATGGAAACATACCATATTATCACACTATAGTATTTATAATAAAATATGAAATACAATTGTTGAAATTCATCAAACTACCAATATTTCCCTTTGATAACTGATAAATGTCTGAACTCTGGTAAGCTCTGTTTTGGCTTAGATTTGATTCTTGGAGCTCTTTGTTTTCTGATGTCTTGAGTCCTCTTCTTGTGTCAATTTCTCTCCTTTGTCTGTTCTCTCTCTTGTGATGTCTTTTCCTCTTGTTAGCAACTCTCCCTTTGTATAATCTTTCATACAATTTGCTCTCCCTTAGGATATAATCTCTCCCTGTTGGAGTAATATGATAATGGATAATCTATCTCTCTTTTTCTTGAAGGATGTGATAATATGGATAATCTCTCTCCCTTTGACAGCAATGCCAAACAAATATTTCACAAATATCTGACATTCATGTCAAGCAATCATTTTTCTCCTATCCATAATATATTCCTTGAATTTCCCTTATCCATTAGTAATACAACAATATGCTCTAGTGCTCTGTTCTGATATATACTTGTCAGTATATAGATGTATCTTTTGAAGTTCATCTCTTTGCTTGCATCAACATGATTGATTTTCTGATAATATGTAGGCTGATGCAGCCTTCAGTCATTTTACTGACTGGTAGACAAGGGTTTGACCCCTAGTCTCTTTCTTAAGTACTAAAATGTATCCTTGGGTAGTGTCTTGGTGAAGATATCAGCCAATTGTTCTTTTGATTGCACATACTGAAGTATCACCTCTTTTTCTTGAACTTGTTCTCTCAAATAATGATACTTGATGGCAATGTGTTTAGTCTTAGCATGCATGACTGGATTCTTGGAAATATTTATTGTGTTGGTGTTATCACAATAGATAATCACTGGTTCTGAGATCTTCATATGCATACCTTCTAGCAACTATTTGATCCATGCAATATTTGAGCAATTTTCAGCAACAACAACATATTTTTCTTTTGCAGTAGACTAAGAGATGCATCCTTGCTTCTTGCTAATCCATGTGACAAGTCTGTCACCCATAAAGAATGCTCCTCCAGTTGTGCTCTTCCGGTCATCAAGATTTCTAGCCCAATCAGCGTCGGTAAACACCTTAAGT
>MU227649.1:8925795-8937649 GCA_018584345.1 Thuja plicata
CACTAATTATTTCTCAAGTTATCTTTTTTCCTACAAGATGAATGCCTTGAACAACTTATATCAATTTACTACTTGTCGGATTGCTTTGTTAAACCTTCTTCTTAATGTTTACCGATAAGCAGTCATCGATTTACCAAAATATAGTAAATATGTAGAGTATACCGATATATCCAGAATGAATTATGTAAGATACAAAACAGTAAAGAAATGCATCATACGCACATATAACACATGGATTTTTAACGTGGAAACCCTGTTAAGGGAAAAAACCACTGGGACCGGTACCCCAAATTTTCACTCTTCTGAAGAGAGCCCTGTTAAGAGCCAACCCTGTTAAAGGTTACAAACACATTGTTAGGTGTGACCTTGTTAGAGGATTTTACACATATAGATTGTCACTTAGTATCAGGCATCTAATACTACCATCCTTGAATTAGCCTCTCTCTTAGACCGTCAATAGGCATCGGGCATATCCAATGCTACTTTCATGAATTAACCTTTTTGGCACTCCTTGGGATGTACCTCAATATATAGAAGATTGTTAAGTCCTGCTCTGTTAAGAGACTTGATGCTTCAATGGTTAAACTGAAACAATATGACATGTTTCTAATGCAACTTGAATTGCAGATTTTCAGATCTATTTAAGTACATTACCTCTTTGATCAATGTATCAATTCAATTCTTTTTGTGCTCCACACTTTTCTGATCTGTGATGTTGTGCTCACTGTTTTTCGGTGTCTGTAGAACTCCTTAGCTCTCCTTCATCTTGATTGATCAGTACTGCATGAAGTGTTCTTCATTAGTTTCTCTTCATTATCCTCTTTCATTCACTCCCCTTAATCCCTTTTTCGTAAATGTGATTATTAAAGTGAATTAAGCATGTCTGTTATATAGACATGGTATTCATTGTTTCTTGATTCTTGATTCTTGGCATGAAAAACAATCCAACCAATTATATTTAAGCATAACTCCTGATTTGTCTCGTAGTTATCTTCATGCCAATTGTACAAATCATCTTTAAATCAATCACTTAACTCCGGCCGAATAAAACAAAGAAAACAACCAGTTTAAGTCTATCTTTAGCTCTTGCCAGCTAGATATTTTGTCATTTTTTGAACTCTTTGTTCCGTCAGTCAACTCAGTAGTTAGTCGTTGGTGACAATTGACATTTCTGTTAGTGTGATTCCAGTTAGCTTTGGGATCTCCGTCCGTTGGGCATCATTGGATTTTTATTGGTCGGGCAACTCTATTTTCAGCTCGTCGGGCATCCTGTGGTTTTGTTTCATCGGGCAACACTGTCTTCTACTCGTTGGGTATCATTGTGACTTTTCTTCTTTTCCTTTTCCGATGGTGTGCACTCCGTCGGTGTTGTCTATCACTTAGTGAATACTTGACTTTTATGCATTTCTAGAAGCATAACCTTTGTTCCATTGATTCTCTGAAGTCTTTGGCATTATTTACATGACCGTACAGATGATATCAAGTTGACATCAATAACAATACAAACCATTAACTGATTTAATGCCTTGCATTATCTTCAACTTAACATTATCAAACATTCAATCAATTACATGTCATCAATTTTTTCGTAGACCGGTATGCAAAATGAGGAGGAGTTGACAAGGCACATTAACTGTTTGATAGAGTTGCTCATAGATAGGTGACCTCATGGAATTCCATAATTGCAGCATAAGCTGAAAATGGAATTATTAAATACACTGTTGAAACTTTAAAGAAAATGCAACTTTGGCAGTATGCTTCCTACCTTTGCCAAAATGGGAGCTTTGGAATAGAGGAATGCATCCAAAATGTGGAAGGATATACAATATGGAAATTATGGAAGCATATGTAACTGCCCAGGCAGATATGTATCCAAAATCTGGAAGGATATATAATGTATTTGTAATTGCCCATGTGTAATAAATGTGGAAGCATAGGAAAGACATATATAATCACCTAGATAGATAAAAAAACATTGACAAAGAAAATAGATTATTTAACATAATAACTTAGGGATGTTATCTCATGGAATGCGATTTATGTCAAAAGAAATGGGCAAGTGTAGAGCTAAATTCCACAACCTTTTCCAGCATCCTCCTTGAATGTGCCAAAATGAGAGCTTTGGAACAGGGCATGGACATCCATTAAAGCATGATGCAAAGAGGATTTCCGTCAGATATTATAGCTTGAAATACTATTGTAGACATGTATCCAGAATATGGTAGAATAAACAAGGCATGTGAATAATTTGACAAAATGCATGAAAATTCATTTCATTATTAAAATGGCTAATGAAACTTTGAAGTTAATGCAATTGGCAGGTGTAAAGTTGTATTTCAAAGCCTTTTCCAGTATCCTCCCTACCTTTGCCAAAATGGAAGCTTTGGAATATGATGTGAAGTGGTTTTTTTCATATATTATACGTAAAGGATGGAAGAAATTTATCCAATGTTGTGGCTGGACTGTGGAGGTAGACATGTCTACAAAATGTGGAAGCATAGTAGGTGTAAAGTCGAATTCTACAACCTTTGTCAGCATTCTCCCTTCCTATGTAAAAATGGGAGCTTTGGAACAGGGCATGGACATCCATCAAAGAAAAATGGTAAGAGAATTTTTGTCAAATATTATAGCTGGAAATGATCATGTAAACATGTATCCAAAATGTGGAAGAATAGACAAAGTATGTGAACAGTTTGGGAGAATACTTTAGAGAGATATCATCTTATTAAATTTCCTGATTGTGGTGTATGCAAAAAAAATGATTTATATAAGAGGCTAGTGAAATTTAAGTAAATGTAATTGGTAGTTGTAAAACCACATTCCATAGCCTCTGCTAGTATCCCCCTACCTATGCCAAAATGGGAGCTTTTGACCATCAGAGAACAATGGAAGGGGGATTTTTTTCATTCTTTTATGGAAGAATATTGTCAAATATTGTGGCTGAACTGCTCGTAAATCTTTGTGCATGTGAAGAATAGCAAGTGTAAATTTGAATTCCACAACCTTTGTCGGCATACTTCCTCCTGTGTAAAATTGGGAGCTTTGGAACAAGTCATGGACATCCATTAAAACATATTGAAAAGAGGATTTTTGTCAGATATTAATTGGAAATGCTCTGGTAGACACATACCCAAAATATGGAAGAATAAGAACTGTTTGACATAATGCCTCAAGAGATATCATCTCATGGAATTCCATGATTACAAGATATGAACAAAACTGATTTATTGAAAAGGTTGTTGAATTTTTCAAGTATCTGCAAATGCCAGGAGTAAAACCAAATATCACAACCTTTTCCAAGTGTAAATCTATATTTCACAGCCTTTGCCAGTATCCTCCTACCTTCCTACCTGTGCTAAAATGGGAGCTTTGGGACAGGGTATGGACATCAAGCAAAGAATTGTGGAAGGGAGATTTTTTGGCATCCATAGATGAAGGATGGATGAATTTTGTTAAATATGGCAATCGAATTGCTCAAATAAACATGTAGGAAAAATGAGGAAGTATAAGAACTGTTTGACATAATGCCTCAAGAGATATCATCTCATGGAATTCCATGATTGCAGGATATGAACAAAAGTGATTTATTGAAAAGGTTGTTGAATATTTCAAGTAACTGCAATTGCCAGGAGTAAAACCACATATCATAACCTTTTCCAAGTGTAAATCTATATTTCACAGCCTTTTCCAGTATCCTCCTACCTGTGCTAAAATGGGAGCTTTGGGACAGGGTATGGACATCAATCAAAGAATTGTGGAAGGGGGATTTTTTGGCATCCATAGATGAAGGATGGCTAAATTT
Source organism: Thuja plicata (assembly GCA_018584345.1). NCBI lineage: Eukaryota > Viridiplantae > Streptophyta > Pinopsida > Cupressales > Cupressaceae > Thuja > Thuja plicata. The sequence continues at coordinate 8,929,598 of MU227649.1, forward strand.
TGTTAAATATGGCAATCAAATTGCTCAAATAAACATGTAGGAAAAATGTGGAAGTATAAGAATTGTTTGAGAAAATGCCTCAAGAGATATCATCTCATGGAATTCTATGATTTCAGGATATGAACAAAACTGATTTATTGTAAAGGTTGTTGAATTTTTCACGTAACTGCAATTGCCAGGAGTAAAACCACATATCACAACCTTTTCCAAGTGTAAATCTATATTTCAAAGCCTTTGCCAATATCCTCCCACCTATACTAAAATGGGAGCTTTGGGACAGGGTATGGACATCAATCAAAGAATTGTAGAAGGGAGATTTTTTTGGCATCCATAGATGAAGGATGGCTGAATTTTGTTAAATATGGCAATCAAATTGCTCAAATAAACATGTAGGCAAAATGTGGAAGTATAAGAATTGTTTGAGATAATGCCTCAAGAGATATCCTCTCATGGAATTCCATGATTGCAAGATATGAAAAAAAATGATTTATTGAAAAGGTTGTTGAATTTTTCAAGTAACTGCAATTGCCAGGAGTAAAACCACATATCATAACCTTTTCCAAGTGTAAATATATATTTCACATCCTTTGCCAATATCCTCCCACCTGTGCTGAAATGGGAGCTTTGGGACAGGGTATGGACATCAATCAAAGAATTGTGGAAGGGGGATTTTTTGGCATCCATAGATGAAGGATGGCTGAATTTTGTTAGATATGGCAATCAAATTGCTCAAATAAACATGTAGGAAAAATGTGGAAGTATAAGAGCTGTTTGAGATAATGCCTTAAGAGATACCATCTCATGGAATTCCATGATTGCAAGATATGAACAAAACTGATTTATTGAAAAGGTTGTTGAATTTTTCAAGTAACTGTAATTGCCAGGAGTAAAACCACATATCACAACCTTTTCCAAGTGTAAATCTATATTTCACAGTCTTTGCCAGTATCCTCCCACCTATGCTAAAATGGGAGCTTTGGGACAAGGTGTGGAGATTAATCAAAGAATTGTGGAAGGGGGTTTTTTTGGCATCCATAGATGATGGATGGATGAATTTTGTTAAATATGGAAACCAAATTGCTCAAATAAACATGTAGGCAAAATGTGGAAGTATAGCAAGTGTAAAGCCAAATTCCACAACAATTGTCAGCATCCTCCTTTCCTGTTCCAAATTGGGAGCTTTGGAATAGGAATGGACATCCATCAAAGCATAATGAAAAGAGGCTTTTTTTTTATAATTGTAGTTGGAAATGGTTTGGTAGACACATGTAAAATATGGAAGAATTGTCCAAGCAAGATAATGCTTCTCATATGCGTAAAATTTATTTATTAAAAAGGTTGTTCTCATGGAATGTCTTGATTGTAGGATATTTACAAAATGGATTTTCTGAAAAGGCTTTATAAACTTTCAGGCAAATGCATCTGAGCAGTGTAAAGGCAGGCATGACAACTTATAAAATTTGCTAATTGTGAAAAGTAGAGATTCTGTTGAAATGAATTTCCGTAAAACATTGTAATGTAAATTCTAATCATCATGTATTATTCTTCACAACAAATGTATAGATATCAGCAATAAAATTTTATATCTACTTTCAAGACTTATATATGCATGCAATGAACTTTACTTTTAACACTCTTATTTTGAAAATCATGAATGTTAACTCGTACATGACAAGGGACTCCACATAGGGAACAAATTATCCTGAAATCTTAGACATATGTATTAATGAAACACATGAATATGTAATCACTTAATTTAATTAAGCAAGTGTAAAGATTACATTTGTCACACAAAATAAGGAAATATTGCCATACCCATCAATATTATTACAACAATATTTGTAAATCCTTTCAAAAGTGAATATTGACCAACCTTTAATTATGTTTGTAACATGTCCAAAATCATATTATAGCATTACATCTTTAAAATGCTTATAGTAAACAACTAACAAGTATGATAACGTTGTCCTGTGTGTTTCCAATAAAATCCCGTGCTTGCACTAGTATCTTGTGCACTCCAAAAATCTATGCTATCAATCATGTCTAAAGTATGTTCATTGTACTGAGTGTGATCCTTATCTCACTCATTTTCTCTATCAAGATCATCAAACCAATTTTGACGCTTAAGATTTCGAAGCATTTGTGGAAATGTAGGTGTTTTGTTGGCGATACTTGTTCTTCTCCTCAAATTCATGCACTCAATCAAGCCTCTTTGCCGACAAAGAGTATGATCAAATCCATCTTCTAAAGGGAGAAATGGATCCACACTTGGATGCTCTAATCCAAGTTGGGATGAGACGTGTCTACTTTTGACCTTGTTTGACAAGTCCTTTATAATCTTTTGAATGAAAGAAAGTGTTTCCAAATTATCAGACGTGTCATGCAAAATTTCCTAAAACTCATTTGTTAACTGCAACTTTATTTCTCTCGCTACATTTAAAATCAAACAAAAAAAACATATTTCAAAAATTTAAAATCAAACAAACATTAATTGGAATGACGAAAATGTAATTATAATTTCACCTGTGTATGCACAAAATGGTCCTCCAAGAGCTGACAATTTTCATTATCTTCAATCTCATCTAACTCAGTAATTTTCTACATTGATATTATACCACATTTAAAATGTATTTTTTTATAAAGAATGATATACCAATAGAATAAAAAAAAATCATGTTTGTCAAATACCAAATGATTTGAGACACTGATGGTGCACCCTTCTTCTATAGAATCAACTGTAGTAGCAAGATTATCTAAGTCTACGTGCAAATTATTATTAAATAGATGTTGTCTCTCCGTCATCAAGCTCACCTTGATCACATGCTTACACATGTATCCTTGTATTGAAAAGTTGCAAGAGCACATACATAGATCAGGTGATGAGCTATACACCTCATATCGAAAACAAGGATTGCTTTCACTTGTCACCCATGCTATACGATCATTAATGTCACTAAATGTAACATGGTCATCTGAAATTTGCATGGATCAAACCCAAGATGTATTCTCAATCCTCTCAATTTCAAAGTTCCTATAAAAACCATGTTTCTTGTTGATTTGTACCCACCAATAATAAACATAAACATGTGTTGTTAGTTGATGTACCAACCAATCAATACGCCGATTTGAAGCATGCTCGATTATTTTTAAGAATCGTCTCTTTAGGTGTGAGTGATAGGACTCTATGGCACCATTGGTCTCTTTCCCGCATATTTTCGTGTATGGAAACATCTAGCCCACATACTCAATCTATTAGACCATTGTCCCTTAAAATATTCAATGAATGAGGGTTGAGTTTCTTTAAAGTCTTCAATAAATATGTGAACCTCATTCCTTGGAACTGAACAATGCATGATATATCCAAGTCTATCAAACATCTCTCGTCTAACTGCATTATCTTTGACCTTTGCTATCAAGTTCTTTAACCATGCACGTCTGACGTGCCAAGAGCATAGATATACATCACAGCGAAACACTTCTCTGCATCATGAGTAATTACATTTAGTAGTTAATATTTTGTGGGGTGTATTGAAATGTTAAAAAAAAAAAGGTTTTGATGAAAAAATAAATACCTGATAGCTTTGATCTCAGCACCCGTATCATCCACCATGAATGCATTTAATCTCCAATCAATTTTCTTCAAGTGAACCCGTTGGAGAAGAATGCACATCCAATATGACATATCATATGCACAAGACCTAGACATAATGACCCATGCTACAGGTACCCCCATATGCTTTGAATCGAATACAAGAATTGTATATAATTGAAACTGTCATAAGACATGGGGTATGATGTATCAATATATTATTTCAATTAAGTGTACAAAAATTCATTTCATCTTTATGCAAAAATGACAACATACCTTCATTGCATTTGTACCAAAAGTAGAATCCATTGCTAATATGTTGTTGTGGCCATATTGAAGCATCCAATCAAGTTGCTCTGGCAATTGAATTCCCAAAACAAATGGTATTTGGTCATCTCTATCAACAATAATGACACTGTATTGCTGATATGAAAACCACTTATCGGGGTTCACCAAAACCCATTGTTGGACTGAAAGAGCATCATTATTATCAAACATGTAGCTTGATGTCTTAATTTTATGATCAATGTTCACAATATCATCCATAGTAAGAAAATCATCCCTAGAAGATTGACTCTCAAACATGGTCATCTTCTCATGCACCATTTGTTTATGTTTTTTATGCAGTGCATCTGCGGGCATGCCAAGTAATAATAATGACTCTACCCATTGATGCAATTGTTTGCTAATATATGGTGCAAAAAATGATCATGTTCCTAAAAACTCATTGTTCTTTTGACCATGACAAATTATGCCTTCCTTGTCCACATGTTGAACTTCGTGATACCATATTAACACATGGTTTGGCTTACAAACCATGATTCATGTGCTAAAATGACAAGTGCAACCACATTGTGTATGCTTACAACCAGGTCTACTACCCTTCCCTGCTTTAGGCATTGAGGAAGGATCAAAAGGTGATGCATCTTTTTCCCTATAGTCAGTTGGTCCATACACACACCAATACCTATTAAATTTATAAAGAACATTCAAACCATTAACGAGTATAGTCAACCAATCATTAGAGATAATTTTTCAATTCACAATTACGAGTATAAACATTTGTAGTAAATCTATCATCCTTATTCTTACATGTTATATTCTAAAAATCTATTAATCCTTATTTTTGTATTAGAATTGAGATGAGGCTTCTTTTTATGACTTATGTGAAAGAAGGTTGGGTACAATTCCCTAGAGCTTTCTCCCTCAAAAAAATCATTCAATCTATTAGACTCAATCCAAGCTGAAAATAAGTTTGAGCCTTGAAGGACATATTTCTCCCATGAGAGGTCTTTGTATGAAAACTTTCCATGAGGTGGTTGTTGAATGAATTCATCCATGATTCGAGACCAATTGACATCCATCTAATAGACAAAAAAATGTTAGAATTTGATTGGAAAATACACAAATGATATAATACACTTGGTAGTCATTCAACACATCATTAAACAATTCAATGTATAGATTCCTAGCTTCAAAAACATGTTTTCATACTAAATTTTGTATATTCAATTAGTTCAATAATAAATCCCTAAAATCATATGTATAATAAATAATTTAATTCAAAATTGATTTCTAAAATAAAATCAAATACAAATCTTCTAATAAAATGACTACATTCATTACTGGTTTGGAACTTCTTTGAAAAATGAATTTGTTAATTTTTTATAATGCGCAACAAGATGTCACTTTAGATTAAGTTTTTTTTTTACTTTCCTGATGATTGCAATTAGCAACTTGGCCTATTCAATCACATCTTCTTCTAATAAAAGTTTTCATCAATCTCCTTATCTCCCCAATATCCAAGAATATATTTAATAATTTAGATACGATTAGACTCAAAGAGAGAACATAACATGATATTGGGATTGGCCTGATAAACTCTAATATTGCATACAAGGAAAGTATTCAATTGTAAATTTAACCTATACATGTTAAAACCATATTTAATATATAGTTATGCTAAAATGATTATTTCAATCATTTGAATCAATTACTTCTTGATTCCATCAAATTGATCAAATTTCTTGAGTTATAAATCGTTTCCTCTTATTTTTTGATTCATTAGGGTCTCTACATTTCTAAGGCTTCTAGATTTGTCAAATAAATAGCTAAGAGGTATATCCATAATAGTTCGGGTGATTTACAATCTCTTCAAGTGTTGCACTTGAAAGACAACATCAGTAGCACCCAATATGTACCACTTATTGCAATTGTTAATTAATTAAAAAATATAATAATAAGCATAACAAATTTTAATTAATTAATAATTATAATAAATGGGTCATCTTGGGTGTTGCATAGACAATGGGAATACGCCAACCTCTCAACACTTGTAATGCTCAACTTGGCATGTAATGAATTGGAGGGTGAGATCCATAAGGAACTTGGGGAGTTATCATGAGGTGCACTTGTCCATCTCGAAAAGAACAAACTACAAGGACTTCCTCCTCTGCCTCTAGCACAAATTTTAGAGTTGTAGGTGGTTGGCGTTGGACAAAACAATTTGACAGGAAGCATTCCGGCTTGGATTGCTAATTGTTCAAATTTACAAATTTTGATGATGAGAATAACAATTTCAAAGGAAAACGGTTTGGGCAAGGGGCATCTTTCAAATAGTTCATGTGGCTGGTGTTTGTTTCAACATTTTGCATCCAGTGGCTAAAATAATTTACACATATGATCTTTACTTCCACATTTTGCATACATGCCTGCAAAATTGATGTGACCATTTTACTTCCCATTAAAGATATTCCATATTTGAACACAGACGCCATGATTGATTCACTGCCTTGGTTTGATGAAATTCAGGTCTAGCTATGTGCTCCACCAGAATGCTTACTGATGCACTCGGACCTATCTATTTTGCATGTAGTAAGACTGATTCTCTTATTCTGCATTCTGTTGGTGTCAATGCTTCAACTAAAGAGATTCTCTTAATTGCACAATCAATAGGTTTAATGAGAAGATAAGAGGGCTTGATTGGTCCATTACTAAGCAATAGGTTGGTATTGGTTTCTTTTATATACTCTCTACAGTGCAAATTTTGAGTCAGGGACAGAGAAAAATAAGATAATCTATCTTTTTGACACCCAAAGAATTGTATTTATCTGTCCAAATGGGCCATTGTCTAGTGGTAAGGCAAGAGCAATTTCCATGACACTACGTTGGCTGATTAGGCAGGTGACTAGTAGGACTACGCTAGGTGCAAATTGTGGGTGAATGTTTCAACAGTAGAAACCCTCATATTGCATCTTGTTAGAGTAAATATTTCTTGAGATTGACAATGAGATAGGCATGCATAATGTTTCTTATTTTCTTAACAATAAAAAGAAAATTTTGAATTAGGCCAAATTGTAGTATATATAATAAGCAAAAGAGTGAGGGCTTCCCATTATTTTAGGTAAAATAGTGATTACAATGGTTGCTTCTTTTTTCGCTACTTCCATATTCATACAACATGGTCATTGCTTAAATGGATTGTTGAGCTGCTAAGAAAATGGATTTTACTCAACCAACACTATAATCTTTATAGTTTCTATTGAAGTGTTGGGAAAGCTGTTGCACATTTGGTGAGTTGTTTCCCTATGTCATATCTGTCAAATTGAATTTTGTCAATGAAACTATGGAGGACCTTTGTGCTGCAAACATAGCGTAGCAGGGACTTTTATGTTTGTCAGTTCATTTCAGTTGTCAAATCTACTACAAGGCATATTTTGGTAATTGTTTGGTGCAAAAATTATCTTAAATCCAGAAATCTCAAATAGGAAATGAAGGAACATTCACAACTGGATGCCTTGTTATTGGATTGAAGGTTGTGAATGTTGTATTTACGAGAAGGTACATTAAGGCTTTCAAAATCCTATATTTATATATATAATAGAATATGTATTGTCGAGTTCCAATTCAGTTCAATGTTCCTTGCAAAAACAAATTTACAAAGACCCTGTTCAATTATATGGTCCTAGCAGATACATATTTGCAGAAGCTTATTGTATCTTTTTTTTTGAGTAATGTGCATCCGCCATACCAATTAGTCATCTGCATCAATCAAGTGTTGCATGCAGATCTGCTCCATTGAGAATGACTCCAACTGTTTCATTCATCTCCTTTGGATATACCTCCACTACAAAAGCGCATGCACGTTTGCTAGTTGTTGGCAAGATCTTTGGTCTGTGTGTGCCTAACAGGCAAAAAGTGATTCTGATATTCTTTTCTGGAATCCTGTCGTCAATTGGTGAGAAAGGCTCTTGGATGGAGATGAATGGGTAGATGAGGCCTCTTGGGATTGTTTACAACATGGAAGGCAAAAACATTCACAAGCAACACTCAATTAAGATATACAGTTGTTCACCTCCACAATGGCATGTGTCTCAACTTCCTGCTCTTTCTTTAAGTGGGACATTTTTTGCGCATTAGCTTACCCAAGTTTTAAGTCCCCTTGAGAGTCCCAATATGAAGAT
>MU227649.1:8937699-8957731 GCA_018584345.1 Thuja plicata
TCCTGCTCTTTCTTTAAGTGGGACATTTTTTGCGCATTAGCTTACCCAAGTTTTAAGTCCCCTTGAGAGTCCCAATATGAAGATGATTTTGGGAACTGGTAGGCCTGAACTACCTTATCTCTTTATTCCTAATTAGGTAATTAATGTCTCTGCCAAAGCTTCATGCATAGCTTCTACCTGCATAAATTGGTGCAAAGCCTCGATGCCAAAGATGAACTAAGAACTAAGCATAGAATGCTTTCTTTAGCAAGTTGTCTGATTCTGTTATCCTTTGGAAACAATTGTTTATCTTTGTACAACATGTAGGGAAGCTATGGGCAAGCAAAATAAAGTAGATATAATTGAACTCATATGTTTGTTTGTGCATCATTAAACTTGCAGATGCCTCATCATAGATGCTACAAAATCATGAAGAGACATGGTTGTAGTCTTTAAACTTTCTGAAGTTATTAACAACAATAAAATTAAAGGGACTATGAGCCTTGACATTCACTATCTGTTGGACTAAATTTGAGTGCCAATCTGTTCGCACCATGGTTTGCAAGAATGTGTACCACTCTGTTTTCTTGTAGGTGGAAGTGTGACAAATATATATCCCCAAATGTGCACGGTAGTTCTTTGTGTTATTTCACTAAGGCTGGTATTGATCTCTAACTTGGGCATTCAGTACGCCACATGCATACCATAATGATTTGGGAGTTTCCCTTCACCAACAATATTTTAAGAGGCAACACCTACCACAGCCAAACCTGGGTTTTTCGAGAAGCTCCATTGATACTCATTGTTCAGCTTAATTTGATTTTAGAATCCCATTTAGCCATAATCCATACCAAGTGTCATTAGATCCATTATCGGTGATGCCTCTACAGAAGCTCCTTAGCTATATTATATATTAATATTAAATATTGTGGCTGTATATGTAAACATTTAGGGAATAAATTATATTAAATGTATGTTTATTATCATAGCTTCCTCACATATGATGGATTTCTCCATACAAAAAGATTCCACGGATGGCTTGAGTGAAGAGATGCAGAAAATTCTGATAAATTTGTTGGAAGGCACTGGGAAAATTCATTGGGTGGGAGCAACACTTTCTGTGGTGGAATTTGTATCGGCTAAATTTAATGAGATGTCTAACAACAAAACAGAGTGCCTTGAAGTATCAAAAGCTTTGGTTAATCTTGGGAAGCAGATTGTGGAGTTGAATCAGGTATTTCTCCTGAGATGCCATTCAATTGGACATGTGTGAGAAATAAATATTTTACAGTCTAGATTGTGAGTGATTTATTTCTTTTAATGTTTTTAAATTATGCTCCTTTCATCTCTATTACGAACCATATCTGCAGCAGGAAGAAAGGTGCAAGGTTTTGTTATTTATGTTAAACTTTCCAGCTTCAGATTCCAGCCATTTTAAATTTAGTCAACCTCAGAGCATCTAATTTGTCAAAACTGTTTCTGGTCGCTACTGCTAATTTAACTACTTGTGGTCTTTCAATCCCCTGCTTTCAAATTCTATTGTGACTTCTCTTTTGCAATATAAAATGTTCCTGTTTTTGTTTCAATTTATTTGGACTGACATGAGAGAGAGAGAGAGAGAGAGAGAGTCTGTTTATGCTACGCCAAATAGAGGGGCTCCGATTTTGTGTAAAATAGCAATGAGAATATGTAAAAATTTATGGAGAAGACATGAATGAGAAATTTTTATTAAAATAAACATTACGAAAACTTCAAAAACAGAAAATAGCCTTAAAAAAACTAGAGTGCCTCAAGAAATATTGTTTAATATCCTTCAACAATTACCTGTCACCGGTGAGGGCCCTCTCCTCTCCTGTCCTCTGACCCCTCAGTTCAGGCACTCAGTTTACAAGACCCTACAACAATTGTTAATTTTTCATACTCATATCGACTGCTAAAAGTGCTTACTGTGTGAAACAGAGTGTGCACAGGAAAAATGTTTGATATGTAAAATGCGGGATTATAATGTTTGATGTGTGAATGGGTGGGAAGAACTTTTAAGCGGGAAACTGTTGGATTTAAAATTATGGAAATTCAAACTGAAATCACAAACGGAAATAGCTAAACAGAAAATGACAGAGGGAAATAGATAAATGCAAATGTCAAATGGAATTGCTACCATCGTGAGTTAAGGGTTAAGAGTGGGCCGAGCCACCTAAGCAAGTCAATGCTTAGAGTGTTCCGGTTAAGCCAGGCGATACATAAACTAGCATACAATATTTTAACTTTACCATACTTCTAAGGTTTGCATCTTACAAAAGTTATTGATTCCATAGTTTATAAGAGCTCCCATGATTACCAATACAATTGACATTCTATCATACTTACTCATGCATCCAAATCACAAATGCAATTTGGGGACTTTAGTCCTCTATCCAAGGATTTGATCTAATCAAATAGTCTTTTCATATAAGAAAAGATAATTAATTATATAAAAAAATACAGTAACTCTAATAATACAATAATTAAGTAGCATATTTGTTGATCACATAATAAGGGAAAACAAGGAGAGGGACAAAGAGATCTTTTGTTTCCATTTCAAATGACTATTACTAGACAATGTCTATTATTTCAAGTTCATGATCCACACTAAGTAAGATTCATACACACCTCTCTAAACAAGCACTTCTCTTCACTAACCATGATGGGAAACATTTATTGTTTAAACATAGTGAGGCACAAACTAGGATTACATCCCAACACATCATCTTGTACAATGTGTGACATCGTTTATAGAAATAGACAGGTAATAATCATTCTTACACAATCAACATGATCAATCATCTATCCAATTTTTATCTCTTATTCTTTTTAAGCACTAAAAAAAATACAAAAGAATTTGGGACCACATAAAATCAAATAAAAAATTACTTGCATCAAGGAGATATCCAATAAAAGAATGTGCAAAATGGACTCTTTCTACCTACAACCCACAAACATGCTATAGTCGTACAAATACCTACCCATAACCAAGGATATAAGAGAGTGGATATATTCAACCCGAGTAGACTCTTTGACAAGGTCTGCAATCCAATGCCATGGATAAAGGAAAGGCCTAGCATGCATACTTCCTCCTCAAAAGACAACATGGGTTGGTACCTCAACCCACTAACACTATATTAAGACACAAAGACAAAAATTATTACAACTAACTTGCTACATCAAGCACACTACAACAAGACCATGGGAAAAAATTATCAGAGACACTAGTGCTATAATCTAGTCTCTAACACTAGATGTAATACCTCATGAAGGAACCCTAGAGGAAAATAGAAAAAAACACAAGAATACATGGAATAACATGATCACATGAGAGAAAGGAAGAAGGAAAAGCAGATGAAGCCCGATGTCAAATCTGATGTGAAATCTCTAGTTCCCAAGGTGGTTTGCAATTCCACCCAACCATGTGGTACTCCTAGGTCCACCCCACTGTGATATGGAGGTGATCACATGGTCCAAACACAACAACCACATAATACACTTGGAGAAGAAGGCGTACACAAAATCTAATCATAAAGTATTATATTATGCAGTGATCAAAGATGATGTAATGCCACACCAAGGAACCCTCATAACACATGGTTAAAATATGAACAAAATATTTTTTTTTACAATAAGAATATCATCATAGAGATAAGTACAAAACCACAATGACATTTCATAACAAATAAGGAACAAACAATGATCGCCATTGATCGATCACAAGCGAAAGTATTACAAGCACTTCCAAGGGTTCTAAGATAACCCCAAACACAAACAAGAGAGGACTATTCAAGCTCAAGTCACCATGTGAGAGTCCAGACTGCATCCAAGAACCTCATGGGATAAGACCAAACCATCGTCAATGGTCACCAATTGAAGAGACACGCTCATCCTTAGTGCAATCCAAAACAAGGTTCATTTTAAGCCCAAATAAAAAAGTGAACCTAACATCATTATGAAAAAAAAGAAAATGAGATGTGGTTACTTGGAAAGCACCACCAAAACATAAGGAATCTAACCATAAAATTAATTTTTGAATAGACCCTTGGGAACTGCTCTCTATCACAGATGCAGTAATCTGGTAAAATAAATGTGCTAAAATAGAATGCAAATTCACCACACTGTTGAACAAATGCACCAAAAGAATATGCATATAAGCCAAAAGACTAAGCATACACACTAAAAGAATAGGCATATGTGCCACTTTGCACTGCATATGCACCAATCTTTCCTCCAAGATACAAATTGGCATACAAATCATTGGAACAAAGTTCTCTCAATCTGATAGCAGCGTAGGCTTGCCAACACCAACATACGACTAAGATACAAGTCTTTCTCCAGGTCGAGGAGTACCATATACCCACAATCGAGGTAGTACACACTTGATATATCCATATGCATAAAAAATAAATCTACTCTAAAGAGCATAACTACACACACACACACACACAAAGAAATGCAAGGATATAATTAGAAAATCATGCTCGACCTTTGAAACTAGAATATGTCCACCACCTATACACCAGTCCCTAGCAGTGGTAAAGTGCAACACCACCCTACCATGTGGAACCCTTAGGCCTTCCCCATTGTGCTCGTAGAGATAGTCACCTAACCACAAACACATGGTACACACACAAGAAAGGAGTGGCTAAAACATACACCAATCATATGTAAAATTCTAGGGCTAGACATACAATGATTCCAATGTAGTCGTAATGAATAATAAAAAATGCAAGTAGTTCAAGGTTACTCCTCGAGCTAAACAAAGTTTGATGCAGAGACAAAAGAGTGGAAGTTTCATCACATGGCACATGGTGGCCCATGCAGCTTTGAGCAATCCTTCTCTCATCAAGGAAGCTTTATTGAGCCATATCAATTTTTGTAGACAATAAGGCTATATGTACCATATCACATTCATAGATGACAATGTATTATGCCATATCGATGTCCTCAAATGATGACAAGGTAGATCACATTAATCTTCATTTTCAACTCTTATAATTATGTTTTAACCCCATTCATTTTTTAATTATCACTTTTTATTAAGAAATCTACCAAGGGTTTCCATGAGACCCCTTTGTGTCCCAACCCACCTTGGAGAGCCAACTCCACTCAACTAATAAAACACCAAACAAGTCAATTTTGTTACATAATGAGGAACAATGTATCCAATGCCATAAAAGACTCATAAGTCACAAAACCACAAGGAAAGTAAGGTAGCTCAATTGGCCTTCCACCAAGAGTACGAGTCTCTCAAGAACCCATCAATGAGAATAACTCTATTATGTTAAGGATGAGGTCTCAAACACTTCTTAAATTAAATGTGAGTTCAACTCAAGTATACTACAAAGAGAAGCAATGCAACAAAAAGGGGGAGATAGGGTACGCTCAATTGGACTCACCAAGAGCTTGGGTCACTCAGACCTTGGCATAGGAGCATAGCTCTACTACATGAATAGATGCGATCTCCACCGTACATCCACACAAAAAAGGTTTCACACACAAAGGGAAATAACTGAAGGCAAATCACTCCCAACACTCAAGGCAAGAAATTGAGTAAATGTATGAAATGCACAAATGCCAAATTTCTCAATTGGTCACTATGCCAAGATCTCAGATTTTGATAGGATCCATCAAACATCTTGCGAGGATGCAGGGAAAGCGCACAAATCACAAAATACACTAGAATCCCAAATTTGGACAAAAACTGACAAAGTGGAAAAATTGTCCCTTTAACATACAAAGGTTGAGTTTAGATCGCGATGGCTATTATTAAGAATGTCCTCAATATATTTTGATAGCACGATCCTACTAAAATCATGGAGTACAACAAGGTCTAACAGACCAATTACCCCAAACATGGTGATAGAAAAATCTAGAAGGCACAAAAAATGATATGCCTAAGAAAACACCCAAAAATGAAACTTAAAATCATGGGACAAAATTAAAACACATTTTCCCTTAATGCCCAACTAATCTGAAAATCCAAAAAAATATGGAATCTGACTCCGTGAGAGAAAACAAACAGCCTCACAATGGATTTTTTACAAACAAAAACCTCATAACTCACACAAGCCCAATCAGGCGATAAAAGCATAAGAAAATGTCGGGAAAACACTAATGATCATCCCACAATGTATTTAGAAATGAGAATCAACTAAAATAGCTGAGACACAATTGAAATACAAGAAACCCTACCTCACACAAAGTTGCAAACATGGAAATGGGCAGAAGAAAGTAAATTCTTCGCGAAACAGAAAATGACTCCACATAAAGTTAAACAATTGCGACATGAATCCAACGAGCCACTACCCACGTGGATTTGATGAGAGGATCAAACAAAAAGAAATTTAGTGATTTTATCCAAAATAATTTGGAGAAAAATCCAGTATCTCAAAAAGTAAAAAGTGTGGAACAAACTCTTTTCCTCCAAATATAAATTCACTTTTTCCAAAAGGCCCAAAAATGACTTAAAATTAAATCACTTAAATAAATGAGAGTGACCAAAGAATTCCCAAATTTAAATTAAACCAATTCTAGTTAAACTAGAATTCAACTATGGCTAATTAGCTGGTAAATAAAATCAAACCCCAAAACAATTAAATCAATATTTAATTCTAACTCAACTGCGACAACTATGAGAATTCTAAATGCGCAACACGTATACTAGTCTATAACAATAGGCATATGAAGTTCAAATTTTCCCACATGTACCAAAGTTGATCAAAATTAGGGAAATATCATCCATATAGGGATGATATTGTCTCAATAATGAACAATCGGTGAAACTATCTCCTATGCCACTATTGGGGTTAAGACATACTCAAACCTGTAGCTCAGGTGGAACACTGTCTGGTACCTGCTCACTGAAATACACAAATATCAAGTGTAGATGCTCACAATATAAATAGTCAAAGCACATGAACATACATGATATCAAACAATGAATGAGAATGAGACATCGTGTGGACCTCACAAATGAGTAACTATAACTTCGTCTCACTTTGTACAATCACATCAGGTATAATCCATAAAAAATATATGAGCATAGTAGTCAAAATCATCTCATTTAAATTAACATAAAATAGTCATCTACAATGATATGAACATATATCAGTGAAAATATTAATTAAAATACCCAACAACATATAAGACACAATATAACAGGAAATCAATGATAATAATCATAAAGCATCATCATGCAGATGTGATCAAAATGGTAAAACAAAAGAATCTAACATCTAAATTAGAAATGATACTGGTAACCGAAATAATGTACGATAATCAAATGCATCACATGGTGCAACCACCATATCACATCACACGGATAATCATAGAATAAAAACATCATGATACAAATATAACGATCCCTGATCTAGATAACATCTAAACAAGATCAATAATCTAGTAACCATTGACACATACATATATGGAACCATTCCTCACATCATAAGGCATATAAACTAGATGCCACCAAATATAAAAAAAAATTCCAGAAATGGACACTGGAATGAACTAGCCAAGTGCATCTCACTTTGCTAGCATACAATCATAGCATGAGAATAGTCACCCAATTTTATAAATGAATCCATATCAGATCAAACACCAAGAACACAATGAGTCATCAAAACTCATAATAAAATCCTTAGAAGGTCTAGCATCACTGATGCAAGAGCATCTTGGGTTCTTTGGCAATCCTGATCAACCAAACATATATTTACTATAGTTCAATAGCTTGTTGGAGGCTTCTCGGTAAAGTTCTCGGTAACTTCTTTGCTTGGTGCTTAGGCTCAGTTACTTCTGTCTTGCTTTACCGACGGGTCTTGGTGAATTTTGCCTACTTAGTTGGTTTTCAGCAAGTTGTTTATGTTGCTTGGTTACCTTCTTACCAAGTCATCTTTGTTTCTTGGTTGGTCTTCACCGAGTTGTTCCTATTGCTTGGTCTGCTTCTTACCGAGTTGTTTATCTTTTTCTGGCCAACTTCTGCATTTAATTTCTGTAGTATAATTAATGTGGGATCCCTCATTGGGATGTGTGTGGACCTAAATCTAGGTCTTTGTTGTTTCCTATGTTGGATCTTTAGGATCTGAGTGCCGACCTCTTCGGTGGACTCTTGTATATATTTAGTTTTTTTGTTCTTAGATTAGGATCAGTTTTTTTTTTTGATAGAAGATTAAGAGTTAGTAGATTTGGATGCCAGGTTTGTGACCTTGCTTGTATAAATAATATTATGTAAACATCTGAATGTGTATGGACGAAACCAAGAAGGCCTTACAACCCAACATGTAATGAGTTTGATGATATAATATAAAAGTTCTGTTGTTTCTTCTCTCCATTTCTGTGTTGTTTCTTCTATGTTATTTTGCAAGCTGGTTTGGATAGCTGGGAGTGCCCCCGTGCCCTATTTTTCCTACCCTGCTTGCGTCAAGTGGTATCAAAGTGATGGTTAGATCTAGGATCCTTCTTGTAATCCCTAACCTGAGTTGGTTGATATTGTTGTGGGGTGGTAGATTGTGATCTGACCTACAAATGCAGAGGGTTTCAAGATGGTTCATGGGAGAGGAAATGCAGATCCAGGTCTAGCTGATATGCTAAAGTAGATGTCTGCAAGAATGGAAGCTACTGAGACAACCCAATATATTGGAAGACATCTTTAATATGTTAGTGATGATGAACTTGAAGAAGTGCAAGGAGAAGTCACACCTGCACCTGTGATGGATCAGGAAGAAGAGAGATTCTTGAAGCTTTGAAAAGATTGAAGTCCACACCTCAATTTAATCCTCCTCAGTAAAGTGGAAAGTTGGATTCTAATGAATTGATAGACTGGATAACCAAGATGGAAAATAACTTTGAGTATAAGAATGTATCATAGGAGAAGAAGGTAAAGATTGAAAGTACAAAGTTGAAAGGTCATGCATCCTTGTGGTGGGAGCATCTACGATTGGATCAGAAGAAGAAGGGTAAAGACAAGATCAAGGCATGGGATAAGATGATAAACAAATTGAAAGGCAAGTTTCTACCTTGTGATTATGAGATTAACCTAGTTAGAAGAATGCAAATTTTGAATCAGAAAGATAGCTCGGTAATTAAATATTACACTGAGGAATTTTGCAGATTAGACATTAGATCTGGACATGTTGAAGATGAAGTGGAAAGAATAGAAAGATATTTGAATGGATTAAGAAGTTATGTACAAGATGAGATCAACTTGGTAAAGGTGGAGATCATTGAAGATGCATACCAATTTTCCCTAAAAGTTGAGGAGAAATTAAACAAAAGATATGAACAAAGGCAAAGAGGAAGAGGTGGTAGATTCCCTAGAGGAAGAGGTAGATCTCATGGTGAAAACAGAGATCTAAACCAGATAAGAAAAATCTAGACACATATAAAGACAAAGGAAATACTGAGTGGAAAGGTGGAAATTCATTCCAAGGAAGAGGTAACTACTCCCGAGGTGGTTATAGCAGAAGATGGTTCCAAGTAACTTGTTAAAATTGTGGTGAGGAAGGACATAAATCCTTTGAGTGTACACATGAAAAAAAGAAATTTGGTAGTAGAAGAAATGCTTTGGTGCAAGAAGAGTCACCAAATGAACTTGAGAAGGGAGGAAATCTAATGATCAGAAGGATACTTTGGAGTGAGAAAGATAAGAAAGATCCTGTCGGGAAAAAAATTTTCAAGACCAGATGCAGAGTTGCAGACAAAGTTTGGAAGGTAATTGTTGATAGTGGAAGCTCAAAAAATTTGGCATCTGAGGAGATGGTCACAAATTTTCAGTTGGAAAGAATGAAGACCCAAATCCCTATAGGATTTCATGGATCAAGGATGAGCATACATTAATGGTGAGTGAACAATGTTTTGTGAATCTGAAAATTGGAAAGTACAATGATAAAGTGTTGTGTGATATTATGCCTATGGATTATTGTCATATTTTTTTGAGTAGACCTTGGCAATATGATAGACATACTATACATCATGGAAGAGTGAATAGATATACTATTTGGGTTGATGGGAAGAAGCAAATCTTGTTACCTTTGGTTGAAGAATCTATTGGTGAGATATGTACATCTGTGAAAGTTTGTTTCATGGAAGGTAGATAGTTTGTTAAGGATTTGAAAAGAAATGATATTTGCTATGATTTGATTCCTAACAAATCAAGTAAGAATACAGAAGATGAAGTTCCTATAGAAGTTAAGAAATTTATTACCGAGTACAAGGAGATCATTTCAGATAATGTACCTGGTGGTTTGCCACCGATGAGAGATATTAGTCATTGTATGGATCTGCTTCCTGGAGCTAGTTTACCAAACAAGGAACCAACTCGGTTGACACCAACTGAGAATGAAGAACTCAACCGACAAGTTCATGAGTTGTTGAACAAGGGTTTAATAAGAGAAAGTTTGAGTCCATGTGCAGTACCATCTGTAGTGTCACTTAAGAAGAATGGAGAATGGCGAATGTGCATTAACTCTAGAGAAATCAATAAGATCATAGTTAAGTTTAGGTTTCCTATACCGAGGATGGATGATATAATAGATTGTTTGAGGGGAGCAAAATATTTTACCAAAATTGATTTGAAGAGTAAATATCATTAGATCAGAATCAGAGAAGGTGATGAGTGGAAGACCGCTTTCAAGACAAAAGAGGGTTTGTATGAGTGGTTGGTTATGCCCTTTGGTTTAACTAATGCACCAAGTACATTTATGAGATTAACAAATGAGGTTTTGAAGAAATTTTGAATAAATGTGTGATTGTATACTTGGATGATATTCAGATATTCAGTAAGTCTAGAGAAGAGAATTTGATGCATATAAGACAAGTATTGCAGAGATTGAAGGAGGAAAAGTTGCTGATAAATTTGAAAAAGTGTTCCTTCATGAAAGAAGAAATTGTGTATTTAGGTTTTCTGATTTCAGTTGATGGTTTGAAGATGGATCCTAAAAAGTTTGAAGCTATACTTAGTAGGCCTACACCTGAGAATGTCAGTGAGGTAGGATCGTTTCACGGATTGCCCAGTTTTTAAAGGAATTTTATCACAAATTTTAGTTTTATTTGTAATGCTATGACTGAGACAATGAGAGGAGACAAAAGAGAATTAAAATGGACACATGGAGTTGATAAGATTTTTGAGACTTTGAAGCAGAAGATTAATGAATTTCTTGTTTTAGCATTACCTAATTTCAAAAAGGTATTTCAAGTTGAATGTGATGTAAGTGGAAGTGCAATAGGAGCTGTGTTGACTCAAGAAGGTAAACTTTCTGCTTTCTTTAGTGAAAAGTTGAATGACGCCAAAAGGAAATATTATGTCTATGATCAAGAATTCTATGCTATTGTTCAAGCTCTGAAGAAATGGAGACATTATTTGATGCCGAATGAATTTGTGTTGTATACTAATCATAAGGCTTTACAATATTTGGGTAGTCAGAATAAGTTGAATCAGAGACATATGAAATGGGTGGAGTATTTGCAGAGTTTCAAATTTGTGATAAAGCATAAGAGTGGAGTTTCTAACCGAGTTGTTGATGCATTGAGTAGAAGAAGATCTTTGTTGACTGAAATGAGAATTGAGGTTCTTGGTTTTGATGACATGAAGAATTTGTATGAAAATGATCCTAATTTTTCTGAGCAGTGGAGAGTGTGTAGATCACCTAGTCCAAATCAACCAAGTATGAAGATTATTTTATTCAAGAAGATATGTTGTCCAAAGGTATTCAGTTGTGCATACCGAGAGGATCAATGAGAACTAATTTGAGAAAGGAGAAACATAGTAGTGTTTTGGCTGGACATTTTGGTATTGATAAGACATCGAGTTTGCTTAAGGAAAGGTATTTTTGGCCTCATTTGTATAAGGATGTTGAGAAATTTGTGAAAATATTTGGATTTTGTCAAGTTGCAAAAGGAGTAAGTCAGAATACTGGATTGTATACACCGATTTCTGTTCCTGATAAACCTTGGAGTGATATCAGCATGGATTTTGTTCTTGGCTTACCGAGGACAACAAGAGGTAATGATTCCATATTTGTTGTTGTGGATATATTTTCTAAGATGACACATTTCATACCATGTAGAAAAATATCAGATGTAGTACATATAGAAGATATTTTCTTTAAGGAGATTGTCTGATTGCATGGATTACCATGGAGTATCATCTCTGACCGAGACATTAAGTTTGTCAGCTATTTTTGGAAAACACTTTGGAAGAAGTTGGAAACTGAGTTGAAGTATAGTTCTACATTTCATCCATAAACTAATGGACAAATAGAGGTTGTAAACTAAAGTTTGGGTAACTTGTTAAGATGCTTAGTTGGAGACACACTGGGTAATTGGGATTTGATATTGTCACAAGAAGAGTTTGCATATAATAATTTAGTGAATAGAAGTACTGGAAAGAAACCTTTTCAGATTGTTAATTTCACACAACCAAGAGGTATATTAGACTAGAGAGATATTGCTGGAGAAGAAAAGAGAAGTGATGAAGGAGATAAATTTGCTGAATTTATGAAGAAATTGCACGAGGAAGTGAAACATAATTTGGAGCAAAGTAATCAGAAATACAAGGATAGTGCAGATAGATCAAGGAGACATAAAAATTTTGAAGTTGGTGATGCAGTTATGGTTCATCTGAAGAAAGGTAGATTTCCTATTGGAATATATGGAAAATTGAAAATGAAGAAATTTGGTCCTTGCAAGATATTGAGAAGATTTGACAGTGGAAATGCTTATGAAGTAGAATTACCCAATGACATGGATATATCACATATATTCAATATTTTAGATTTTTATGAGTATCATGAACCTAATGAAGAAGTGATAGTATTGAGTAATTATCCTAAGAAACAAATAGAGGAAGTTGAGCAGATTTTGAAACATAGAGTTGGCAGAAGTACAAAAGGAAAGAATTACATGGAATATATGGTAAAATGTAAAAACAGACCGATTGAGGACTCATCTTGGATTTCTCAATCTAAGTTGGATTCAATTTAGGTTGGACCTGACATATTAGTTGGAGAATCATTTTCTTTCAACCCTAGGTGTCTGATGCAGGAGCATCTTGGGTTCTTTGGCAATCATGATCAACCAAAAATATGTTTACTATAGTTTGGTAGCTTGTTGGAGGTTGCTCGGTAAAGTTCTCGGTAACTTCTTTGCTCGGTGCTTGGGCTCAGTTACTTTTGTCTTTCTTTACCGACTGGTCTCAGTGAATGTTGACTGCTCTATTGGTTTTCACCGAGTCCAACTTACCCATTCCATAGAAATGTTGGAATAATAACATTTCAACTATGAACTTTCAAAAAAATAATTCAGAACTAATTATCTATAAATTTAAATGGAATGCTTCCAACAAGGAAGTGTTTTGATTAAGAGAAAAGTAGGTTTTGATGGGGCCCCAAAACCCATTACAAGAAGATTTTGAGGGGGATTTGGAACCCAACTAAGATGAAACACTAAAAAATATAAAGCATTTGTAGAATAGCAGCCTAAAGCCAGCCCAAGGCCAACAGACAAACAATTGCCAAAAAATAAGGGAAATACTAGCAGGCTCCCTCAACCTGAGAAAAAAGCTGCACAAAGAAATCAACATACAAATAGAAAGAAAAGAAAGGACCATAGAGGACTCCAACCCCACCACCCACAACAAAAAGACAATTAAGAATGCACTTTTCCCCTTTGTTTGTGGGAGCGAAGGGCCATCTCAAAAGAGGACAAGGAAGTCTTTGATTTTTTACCTTTTACTGTAATCTAGCCCTCTTCCACCTTTTCAACATCATCCTGCCAAACCAAAGAATCTAGTGGAGGGTAACCACTAACAACAACCACAGATCCAAAGATAGAGAAATCAACAATCTGAGAAACACCAGAAATACCCTCAGTAGGTAAAGCACAATAAACAACCAATGCCCTATCAGAGGAAACACAATCTTGAGACATAACAGGTTCATAATCATTAGCCCCAACCAACTTAGTGAACCCTTAAAAAGAAGGGGTCACAACAACCAAAGGGGAGGAACCCTCGACATCCATAGAAGAACCAAAGATACAACAAACAACAACCTAAGAAACTAGGATAAAAACAACCGTCGAGGAAGCATCAACAACATTCACAACAGGAATAACACAAACACCACCAAAAGCCCTATCAAAGCCAATAGTATTCTGAGACACAACATGAATAAAACCAACAAAACCTACTGTCCTAGGGCCCCATCATGAGAAGAAACTGCAAAAACTACCCAGGAGAAACTCGGTTGGGAAGAACCCTTCTCAACCGCATACAGTTTAGGAGAAGCAACTTTCCCCCAAGAAGAAGACTTTTTAATATTATCTAACCCAAAATGAGTCACCACATGACCCATTTTAAAAAATCTTCTACATCTAAAGGGGATCCCTTCATAATCCAAGGATTGGATCCATCTACCCTTAGAAGATTTAATTAAACTTTTAGTAGGTAGCCCCTTGGACACATCCAAATCAACCAGAACATGGGCATAGGTGGAATGAAGAATACCATGTGAATCTTCATCCACCATCAAAAAATCCACAAGATAATTACCCACTAACTCAAGAAGAGAGTCATCCCAAAATGAAGAGGGAGATAGGGAAGCCAAACCCAGATTGGAATCTTGTTAAACTTTTTAGAAAGAGGGTTGAAATCAGATAGCCAGGGTTTAATCATAAGCATGAATTTTCCTTCCCAACTAAAAAAGGATGTCCTCAACCTTAACAAAAATTGCAACAAAAAAACCTTTAGGCAAAGAAAAAATACTATTTGTTCCAGAAATTAAGAGTTCCCACTAATTGGAAATCCAACCATGCATCCGAGAGACTGGGCTGAAAACTCTTGAACCAGTAAATCATGGAAAAATTAGAAAAAACAACATTATGATTGATATCATCTTCTATCTTTGTGTCTAGAGTAACATAAATGGATTTAGAGATAGGGAAAGGACCCCTAGCAGGAGACAACCCACCAAAGGCAACAGAGCAGACTAAAGTAGAGGAGGTGAAAACCAACAGAGCAGACTAAAATATTGAGCAGAATAAAGTAGAGGAGGTGAAGAATCTGAAGGAGGCTATGGGACCTAGTAAGTGCACACGAGGGATTACAAGGAAGATTGATACTAAAGAAGATATGGTGCTGGAAAAAATGAAGGATTATGCTGATCAGATGCAGATAATGGTGGTTTAGGCTGAGGACCTGATGAAAAGTATCTAGTTTTCCTATATTTTTGTTGCGTTGTCCTATTATGTTTTTTTAGTCGTGGTCTTTTGTATTTTGGTAGTTTTTGTTTGTTTCATTTATGCTTTTGGGCCTGGGTACTTTGGCACAGAATCTTTTATTCTTTTAATGGTTTATCTTTAAGTTCTTTGTAAAAGGTTTTGGGTCCTTCAAAAACCTATTTTTACTTAATCAAAACAAAAAAATTCCAGTGGTGCCCCTTTATAAATGATTTGATTTGGCATTTTATAGAGGCTCCAAGAATAATGAATGGTCAATATAAAAGAAAAAAAATAAGATCAACACAAGAACACTAGATTTATGTTGAAAACTGAAGGATGGGAAAAACCACAGCCAAAATCTAACTCAATATATGAATAATTTGTATTACAATTATTATCCTCACAACCTAGACATGCATAACTAGGATCATATCATTAGGGAAAAATATAAGAGACTTGTACAACTAAAACTCGCTGTCTTAGGAAAAGATACAAAAGGATCTTCTAGACGACTCATTGTTATCTAGCAACATGAAACTCAGAATGATTAGATAAGAATCTTCTAAACATGAATTAGAAATACTCATTCTTCTAAATATATTTCTTTAGGCTCAGACTTCTAATTAGAAACACACTATCTCTAAATATATTTCTTTAAGATCAAACCTCTGATCAACAACACATTTTCTCTGAATGTATTTCTTTAGGCTCAGACTTCTAATCAGAAAAACACCATTTTGTTCTTCTGTACATCCATTCCACACAACACCCTCACACTTCTACACTTGAATTTCATTCTTTAAATATAAGATAGATCATTAAAATCTTTAATGCAAGTCAGCCTTAGCCAAGATAAAATAATTCATTTGGAATCAAGATACATGAACCAACTTACCCTAGGAGAAAGAGAGGACCCAAATTTATCTCAACATATTCTCTTAAGATCGATCCAATGGTCTGCACATCAACCAAGATCATATTTGAAACGTAATGTGTGAATAGGCAATTAAAGCTTGTAGAACTAGTTAGCCAAGAAACATCTTTTGAACCACTTTTGAAGCATGGGGATCTCCACGCACCAAAGTGAGATCCAAATTAACATTCAAGCATTAATTATGAAGTATACCTAAACTAAAAGAATAATCCTAGATGAGGTAGCACATCCAAATGCACACATCAACATAAAATAACTAAATATATTGAGTATATAACATTAAAGCTCACTTGCAAACCAAAAATATACCAAGAAAGCATATTGTATGAGAAATCATGATTATCATTCTCCAAATACTAGAATCAATCATATCCCGAGGACACCAACCATACTTTGGACCAGTCTAATACAACATATTTCTTGCCAGAGAACATTATGTCATGCCCCGCCAGAGAACCCAGGAGGACAAGCCAACTAATTACAAAGAGATGTGAATTTTTTTTTTTGAATGAATTATCACAACTAATCTAAGTCCTCTCAGGTTCCCTAATGCCACTATTCAAGAAACATAATCTAATCTATTAATTTATCCATTAAGGTATTGATTTATTAATACAAGTTTACCAATTCATTCCTTTAGTTTTAACATGTAACTATGTGATTTATCCTTTACTAAACTGACGTCATTATTTACGCTATTCATTTAAGCATTTAGGTGAGAGATAAAAATTTGATAGATAAGCAATGCCCTATTTACTTTATTATTCCATACGCATTTGAGGTACATAGTAAACATAATCCAATATTTAATTCTATAACTATCTTACTCATTGATTCATCAATTCATAATAGTTTTCTACAACATTACATCCAGACATATCACAATCATTCATAAATACATTATTTCATACTAAGTCTAAGATCATTTCTCGGATACCAAAAATTAATAAGAGATACGTGAATAAATACCTTTAACCATTATCTTTTCATGTTCATAACATACAATATTTTCCCTTTCCTTTTACCTAGATCTACCCATTCCCTTATACATTGCTTGATTTAGATTGATATACATCATATCATCAGATATAATTATTCCCTTACAAGAGCTTACAATTACAATAATGCAAATGCATAAGTACATCTTTACATATACAATAATAAGTCTTCAAAACTGAAAATATGGAAAGGACAGGAGCCAAGAACATCCATCTGACCACGAACAGTACCTCAATATAATAACTATTAACCACCCAACCTCGTGGATCCAAAAAAATTCCACTCCCCCGTGCTAGGAGACAGAGACCAAGGTCCATGCAAGAAGGTAACAACTAGAATACTCCTAAGGTGATGATAGCCCTTCCCAAAACATCACATAACTAAAAACACAAGGAGATCACAAGGACCAAAAGGACACAATC
The DNA here is from genome assembly GCA_018584345.1 of Thuja plicata. Classification (NCBI taxonomy): domain Eukaryota; kingdom Viridiplantae; phylum Streptophyta; class Pinopsida; order Cupressales; family Cupressaceae; genus Thuja; species Thuja plicata. The sequence continues at coordinate 8,955,274 of MU227649.1, forward strand.
ACATTGGTAGGAAATCTAAGCTACAAGCTAGGTGAGTGTCATCACATAGTCCTCACCCCTTGAGTTACCCTAGTAATCCACTCTGGCCCCGACCCCCAAGTAGGCACATGCAGAACCGAACATCTCTCATAGGGACGAGATTGTTCGATTGTGCTATTGCAATAGCACCTTCTCCCACTCCCATCCGTAGCCTATACTAGCACTACCGGCATGGGTGAGGCTTATCTTAGTTAATGTGTAGTACCATTCCCATAATTTATTAATGTTTTCACTTGATTAAACAACTCACTAGTGGGTTACCTTGGTACTAGCCACTTAGGGCCCCAACCACTCACTGTGAGCCACTCACTATGAGCCACTCACATAGTGTCCTTAGGTTCCCTACCCAAAAAAGTCTCAAAAGAACATAAGGAATACATAATAATAAACAAGGAGACATAACAATGTCACAACATCAAATAATTGGGTTTAGGAAAACACTAGTTGTCATGAATCCTCTAGACAACCGTAAACCACACTCAGGTACTCAGGTGGATAAAACACATCCATATTGCATCAAATGCATCAAAAAGGGATTCTCAACAACATAATTATGTCAAGTACTTCATCCTAACACAAATCATAACATCTTAACATCATTGGATTGGGTTTAGGAGATCATTGATTGTCCCTAGTCCACTGGACATTCCTAAACCCTAATCCGACATACAAGAAGGTAGATAACACATAAGAAGACACCAAAATGTACCAAACATAAAAAATTCTACAAATCCATATAACCAGGTCCTTTTGGTACCAAATCAATCCACAAAACATCATAACAAGATCATACTGTAGAAAACATATTGATTCCTGAAATTTGGCAAAGTCTGAAATTCCCTAAAACCTTCAAAATCTAGAATCTTTGTTTGAACTCCTACGAGGCTAAAAACACTCTCAAACATCCTGGAAGGTATTACATAAAATGTAACTTAAATTATAAGGAATTTATACTTAAATGTTACATTTTATGTTTCGCCCTAAGCCTGAAATCAAACTGAGACCAATAGACTGACCTAGCTCTTATGCATCCAAAATGCTTCAAAATGTATAAGGAGGCACCAAAATGAACCATGAATGACATTAAAACCATATTACATGAAATCATACATAATTTATTCCAAAAAGAAACCCTAAACCCTTCCGAAAACCCTTTTTTGTGCAGATGGGGCCTCAAGCTACGCATGTGGGGGCTCAAGTTGCACATGTGGTCAAGATCTGTGCACTTGGGCCTTCATCCTACGTAGATGGTCACACAACCTGCGCAGGTGGATCCCAGACCTACACACTTGGTAAAGGACCGTGTGTTCCAGGGGCAGCAACTTGCAGATTGGCCTTTCGGGTAAAACTGGGTAAGATGGGGGTCTAGAAAGTAGAAGAGGAGGGATACCCAGTGGAGATCCCTCTGTTATCCTTCTAAGCCAACCCTCAAACCCATCCCACCTTTGAGTTAAATATGTTTTATTCCCACCACTAGATACAAGGTAAAGGAAGATAATATCAAAACATACTATTCTAACAAGGAAGATAGTCTACAACAACTCTTAAGCATCAAAGGATGAAGGTTCAAGGTAGAAGGCATCACATTCTAAGACAACAATTCATAAGGAGGGACTGATAAAATAAACATACAATATTATTATCTATCATTAAGATAGTCACCAACTACACAGATATACAAGACAGTAATATATCAATACAACCATTAAAGGTTTCCTCTGATCCAATAAAACAAAAGAAAACAGTAAAAAACACACATCAAGAACAAAATTCATATGAAAAGGATTCTCTTTCTGAGTAGAGCCTACCTAGAGTCCTGTGGGGAAACCTTTGGAAGAAGTTCCAAGCCCACTCTAGCCAATTTCAATTTCCTCAAGTTTTTCAATCACAGAGTTTTCTTGTGAATGCCACCACCAACTTTCTCAATAATCTCTGGCTGAGAGTTTTTGTAAACCAATATCTTATTGTTTGCCTCCCTCTTCACTCTATCATTCTCCTTTCATAAGTATGGTGTAGGATTGGTTGCACGGGAAAAATCAACTAATGCAACCATCCACAACCATATATTGGTTATTAGTTTGAAACTTTATTAGTTCTTGGATAAATTAATATACAGATTGTTTCCCGTGAGTCTTTTAGTTTATTTACCATCTTTGTTTAATTTTATATTTAGGTAATTTATTTTATCTATCTTCACTTTCACTTTTAGATTAAGATTAGTTACTTTGCCTCTAAAAGGATAAATAATAATTACCTTTATTTCCATCCAAGAATGATGGGGATTTAATTATAAATACACATAATTAGTTAATTCCTTCATTATAATTAAAAAGACACACACACACACACATATAAACATATGCATATGTGTGCACCCATATGCCTACGTGTATATATATATATATATATATATATATAT
>MU227649.1:8970657-8992651 GCA_018584345.1 Thuja plicata
AGGGATAAGACAAGGCGAATAGAGTTCATCTTGGCGACAGGGGCAAATGTCTCAGTGTAATCAATACCCTCAACCTATGAAAAACCCTTCGCAATAAGACGTGCCTTGTACTTATCAATAGAACCATCAGCAACAAACTTAGTATGATACAACCACTTGCATCACACTAACTTTCTTCCCTCAGGAAGAGAACAAAGATCCCAGGTGTGATTCTTCATCAAAGAAGAATACTCCTCCTCCATAGCACTGTCCCACTCAGTATGTCCTAGTGCTACCGTAAATGTCTGAGGATCACCACAAATAGCATGACTTAGAAGACTAGAACCCACAATATGAGACCAGGTGCGATGGGAAGTGGAAGGGTCACCAGCCAGAGATCCTGCAGCATCAACTGTAACACGAGCCCATCGAGGCATCGATGGAGGATCCTATGGTGGAGGTAAATGGGGATCACCAAGATCATCATCCTCATCATCCTAACAAGAAACTGGAAGAGATGAGGCAGTAGTGGTAAGTGAAGTAGACTCTGGAAGTGGGGTATCTACTGCAGGAAGGCGCTCATCAAACTAGACATCCCGTCGAAATAGGACCTCTCTGGAATCAGGGTCAAACAACCTGTATGCCTTAACATCCTCGCAGTAGCCAAAAAAATGAGGTGTCGGCTCTTTTGCTCCATTTCTCTCCTTTGAGTTTCAGGCACAAATGCCCATGCTTCACTACCAAAAACTCAAAAGGAAGATACATCAGGCTTGACATGAGACCAAGCCTCCTCAGGAGTCATATATCGAACTACCTTGTGAGGCATTCAACTCCGAATATAGTTAGCACAATTGACTGCCTCTGCCCAAAAGGATGAATCCATGGACTTGGATCGTGTCATACAATTAGCCATCTCCTGAAGTGTTATGTTCTTTCTCTCTACCACACCATTCTGCTGAGGGGTTTAGGGCACTGAAAACTGATGCTGGACCATGTTTAGAGCAATAATCCTAGAAAGTTTGGTTTACATACTCCCCCCCATTATCTATGTGTATTCAAAGAATAGAAAGACCAGATTGCTTCTCCAAAAATGTCTTAAAGACTCAAAATGAATCAAAGACATCAGACTTGTACTTCAAAAAGTACACCCATGTGTTCCTGGAGAAGTCATCAATGAAAGTAAGCACATATCCGACACTAGAAAAATAAGGAGTAGGAAATGACATGAGGTCACTATGAATCAACTCCAATGGTGCCAAAGCACGAGTAGCTTTTCCATGAGGAAAAGGATCCCTATGTTGTTTGCCAAGAACACAAACCTAACAAACCCCATCAGTGCAAGTAATCTATGGAAGCCCAAGAACAAGTGCCTGTGTGCTCATCTGCTGAAGATATCAGTAATTGACATGGCCCAAATGCTCATGCCAAAGTCTACTCACTAAATTTGCATGTGCTATAAGACAGGAACCTGTGCCAATAGAAGACTCAAATCAATCAAATCTGTATAGGCAAGATACAGTTTCAACACTCCCAGTAGCCACAATCATATCAGAATCATGCATGTTCTGAATAACCACATCATGTGGTGAGAACTCAACTTTCTTACCAGAGCCAGAGTGGAAAATCTGATAGATAGACAATAGGTTCGTCAAAATGTCAGGGACAAAAAGAACATCCTGAAGAGAGCCCCCAGCTAATGCAACAGAACCAGAACCTAAAACTAAAAGATGAGATGAGTTCCCAACAACAATCTATGAAGTAGCACAGGGAGCAAGTGAGGTGACCAACTTCTGAGTGTGAGTCATGTGGTGAGAGGCACCAGAATCAAGAATCCAAGTGGGCCCAGAAGTCATTGCTCGTGCAGTAAGAGCATGACCTTTCCCTGTAGGGGAGGATGTGGACTGAGGAGCTAAAATGTGATGCTCCTGCATGGATTCCTCTAAAGCCTCCAAACATTTCCAACACCTAGAAATAGGATGTCCATCCTTTCCACAAAAGATGCAGGTCTCAACTGATTTCTTCTTAGTCTTGGAGGTAGACTCAGTAGACTTTGAAGAAGATTTACCCTTAGAAGGGTTAGATGGAGGTTTGGAATTAGTTTTTTGTGCAGGTTTGGAGGAATACTCATTGCCTGCTAAATATTTCTTTGGTTTGGCTTTCTATTTTGGTTTCCCCTGTGAAGACTGAGAAACCAATGCTTGGCTAAAAGAGTCAGAAGCATCCATCTATTGGATCTTTGCCTGTTCCCATGTCAACCAATCACAGAATGTCTCAAATGAAGGCATGGTGTGTCTAGTACCCAAAGCATCCATGGTGGAGTAGAAAGTAGAAGAAAAGATCTGATATTGTCCTCTCAACTTTGAGAGTATCAGCGAGATACACTCATCATCTGTCTTGTTTCTCCCACATCCCTACAAAATTGAGCGTAGAGATTTGAACTTCATTAAGAATTCCTCCATAGTGGGAAAGCTGGTAGGAGTCAAAGTGGTCAGCTCTGCATCAAGCTATAGTGCCCAGAACTCATTCACTGTGCCAAAAAAATCTGAAAACTTGCCCCAAATGGCCCTAGGAGTTGTCAAACCATCCAGGTGAAAAAGGAGACTGTCAGAGATGTTCAGTGCAATCAGCCCATGGATTCATCCATTTTGTTCCTGTGCTAAAGAACCTCAAAAGGACACTATAGGATAGGTTGGTTTTCATCTAGACATGACCATAAGCCACATGACATGAGTAGCCTGGTCATGTGTGCTTTCCAGGTGTGGTAATTGTGTGGTGTCAACGGGGCCACAGAGGGGTCCGACATTGAGAGAAGAAAAAGATGGAAGTAGAAGGGTCATTTCTGAATTTAAATGATAGAAACCAAAAGCACCCCCCACAATGTATAATTCTATCCCCCGTACAACAAAGAAACAATTACTAAAAGCACAAAAAATGAGAAGAAAACCTGGGCGCCAGATGTAGAGATGGAGGAAATGAAAGCCTCTACTTCAACACCAAAATTGAGAGATCAAATAGCTGAATCAGCAATCAAGACTAGCACCATTGCGTCTGGCTCAGAAACACCTTTCTGACGATATTTTGTTTTCCAAAAAATGGACACCGTATGCTCAAGTTATGGCCAAAAAACCAATGATGGCTCTGAAAAACAACTCTCTAGAAAAAACCAGACACAGGAAAAAATTTGACGGTCAAACGACCATTGCCCGTCTGTGGAAAAAAATTTGACGGCCATATGGCCGTCGGCCAGAAAAATCACAAGTTGCTAGAAAAAATTCAAAAAAAAAAACTGTCAAAAAAAAAGCTGGCAAGTGACATCACTGCTGACATCACCTGTCGTTGGCAGGTGGTCCAACGGTGGCGGGCCGGTTGCTGGCACTGGCGGCGGTGGTGGCTGGGCTGCTCCTGGGCGGTTCCTGGGCAGCAACTCCGCTGCTGGCTGCTCCGCCGGTGGTGGTGGCTAGTGGGCGGCATGGGACGGGCTGGGGTGGCGTGGTAGTGGCCACTCCAGCTACGCATTTGAGGAGCCCTAAAAAGTTTTTTTTTAAATTTTTTTCTCGGGAAGTGTGTCGTATGGCCTAGGAGGGAAATTTTTTTTCCCAGAGGTCACTGTGACCAAAAATAGTGAAATTTATATGTATTTTGACTCTCTCGGGCCTTCTGAACGCAATGGTGGAGTTTGTTTTGGCTCAAAGTGCTCCATTAAATAGTGCCTACTCCAAAATGAAGGAAAAGACCCAAAAGATGTGGCTTTCAGCTATGAATCACGGCTTCAGAAACTCTCAAACTAGGCAATAGCAGGGAAGCTCTGATACCATGTAGAAGTTGAGAAATCCAACTTCACAGATCGCCAAGAACACCTACATGCAAATAACCGGTTGTTGAAAGGAAACCAGAGAGACAGAAGCAAAGACTTGGAAAATCTTAGCAGAGTGAGAGAAAATTCTATTCCAAGGTAATGAAACAATAATTACAAAAGTTCAACCTTAAAGGTGAACGAAACCCTAAAAAGGTAAAAGCTAGGTTGCACAATATAATTAATATAAAATATTAATTATATGCACCTAAGAGACAACTTAAGTGAAAATAGAGTACATAGACAACAAAATAATTAAATCAACATGATCTAATTAATAAGTGAAGATAAATAGATACTCTAACACTTGTGAAGAAATATTAGAACCAATTTGGATTACATTGATTAATAAATATAAAATAAATCTACTTTACGTTCTACCTTAAACAAGCTAAAGAAACTTTCAATCAAATGCATTAGAAAAATAAAGATGATTTTATTTGGTTAAATATGAGAAAATTAATTATCTCATCATTACATGCACTTACAACTCCTTACATGTATCCAACAACCTAAAAATAGAAAATATTTTGAAGGGAGCACAAATCTATTTTATCCTTTTCCTAAAGTCCAATGGTAACAAATCTTTTTTAAATGAGCTCTTTCACCACTATCAGCTAAATGGATTCACCACTTATAGATAAATTAAAAAATAATACTATAGGAATGTCTATGCATTAGGAAGAAATAGACAATTTTATTTGGTTAAAATATGATAAAATTCATGGCCTCATTAATATATGCACTTAAACTCCTTACACGTGTCCAACAACGAAAAATTTAGTGGCGATTATTCGCCAATTGGCGAAAGTCGCATGTCAACGAGCGGGGAATTGGCATTTTTTTTCATATATTAGATTCACCCTATCATCTGACAATTACTAATATTGGGTCTAATGCCCAGGCCCATCGCCCATTGCTTTATTAAATTTTCTACTTTTCTTACACATTATCGCCAATGGAATCTAATTTTTGGTCCCCATAAATTTTAAAAATTTGCCTATAATTTAAACGCAACCCAAATGGATGGCCTATATTTTCCAATAGTTTAATACATATATATTTGTAAGTGGCCCCAAATTCACCTGGCATTTTACGGACGCGCATCTCAACATGACCCAAATTCGCCAACTTTATTAATCATACCTTCGTATTGGACAACCCATAATCACCTTGCAAATAACAAAAGATGTGTTAAAATTACGCAAGTTTTTCCAAATTTGTATACCTTGACCTAAAACCTCCTGATGAATTCACTAAATAAGGATAGTATAAAAAAATTTGATCGATAGCAAAGTTTTAGACTGTTGAGTGCAACTGCATACTGCATTGGCGAGTAGCGACTGCAATTTAATTTGAGGAAAAGGCAAGTGATACTTATTCCGTGACTCTGTAATTTTGAGTTCATTATTATTTAGTGGTAACCAGTTAGCGAACACTGGTGACTAGGGAGACCTCAGACATGATTTTAGGGCCAATAAATCTAGAATCATATTTATATATATTATAGTCTATTGTCACTTCTTCAACAATTCAACATTTTTTTTGCAGTGGAAGTCATTGGAGAATGGAGATGTTGAAAAAGAATAAGGGTAAGGCTCCCGCAAGTGGGGAAAGCCAAGAGAGGCCAGAGAAATGCAGAACCTTATCATCGTACTTTGGTCATGGTATTGGAAATGTTTCTTTCCAAAATTGGGAAGTTGTTTCATCACAAGTAGATTTTGAAAATTCACAACCTGAAAATACATGACATATTCAAGAAGTAGGAAAACCTGATATCTTAGATCATGATGAACTTGAAGAGGATTTCCAGTTAAATACCTAGAGTAGCCATAATGATATAATCAACTTGGATGAGACTGAGAATGTCAGAGATGATGATGGTGCAGGGAAAATGAAAAGAAAAAACAATTCAAAGAAGGATAGGGAATCAAAAAATGATTGGAAGTGGGAGTTGTCGAGGAATTTTCAAATAGAATGGGTGTCAAAGTATCCATTCATTGAACCAGTGGAAAATCCAATTGAAGGTCAGCCTCTAGTAGAATGTAGATGTAAGATTTGCACCAAGATAAATAAGAAGGAAAAGACGTTGCAGTTAAAAATTGACACCATAGAGAAGCATATGGGTAAAGTTTACGAAAAGAAAACCATAGATGGAGTTGAAAAATTAGTGATAATATGGAAAAAAAAGGATGAATCTCTACATTTAGGAATGCATAATTATATGAATTTCAGCTGAATATACAAATGAAGCCTGCTCAACTTAAAGGCTCTATTGAAGCTTGTTTTGGAAAAGCATTGGAAGTAGAACTAATGGGAAAAGTTGTTCAGTTAATTGTTGTTTTTAATATTTTGAGCAGAGGGTGTCCTATGACAGACTACCCATCATTGAGTGCTTTATTACACTTTCTGAAAGTTTGTAGCTATCCTAATAGTCACTGGTTAGTAAATAGTGGATGGGAATGGGCAAGTTGTCTGGCCGATGTTGAAAAAGAGGATCTAATGGAAAAAATTAAAGAGTCAAATTTTATTGCATTGTCTTTAGACGAGGTTACAACAGTAGATAATACTTTGTGGGTATGCATGCATGTTTATACTGTACACAATTTTGTCTGCCAGCCTCATCTACTAACTGTTGCTAAAATGAAAGATAATGCGACAACTGAAAATCTATTTGAACTAGTAAAGAGATATCTAATTGAATATGGAGGTATAAATGACATGACAATTGCCAATAAGTTGGTGTGTTGGAGAGGATGGAGCTTCAGTAATGCAAGGCTTCAAGGGGAAACCTTTGCACAAAGATACAATCTTCTTGTGCGCCCTACATTACTCCCATTCACTGCATGGCCCATAGAATGAATCTAGCTTTTGGAGTTATTAGCAAGCATGGTCCAGTAAAAAAAATTGAAGCTTTAATCAAAGAGCTCTACCAATACTTATGTCAAATTCTGAAATGATTGAGGGAATTTCAACACTTTTTCGAAGGACTAACTGACAGGAACAAGATTATGAAGGATAATGATACTAGATCGATCTCTTTGGATGGACCAGCGCATCGAGTGTTTTTCAAAATATCAATCATTGCTTGGTCTAATGAAATCAAGTTGTGAAGAAGCAGGGCTACCCAAAGTTGCTGAGCTGCTACCAAGTTTAAGTAATGTAGAGACACTCTTAACGTTAGCAGGTCTTCTCCCCTTGTTGGAGGAAATGAGAAATATAATGAAAAAGGCCCAGCAAAGAGAAATGTATATTGAAGAATATGATGCATTTCGTAAATTGACATGCATGATGCTAGATAATCTCTATCGATCATGTGATGCTATAAAATTTTCCAACTGGCTAAAAATCACAGATTTGGACAATCCTGACAACTTTTTAAAGATCGGTGTAAATGGGGAGTTATGTGTAGAAGTACATGGAGTTGAGATACCAATGTACTACTATGCTAGGGTCAAGTCTGAGGAACCAAGAAGGAACAATAGGAAGTGAGTATCAAGTGTTAAAAGGGAAGACTTTACCAAGATCGTTGAGTCTGTAACTACTTCTGTGAAGCTCATTGCCTATGATATTTCCTCAAAGATCAGAGTAAGATTCACTCCAGTCAAACTACTTGAATCCATGTCTATTGTGTTTCCTTGATATTGGAGTATCAACAATTTAAAGGATTATTGAAATAAGCTACTAACTTTGATAGATCATTTTTGCAAAACCAAAGAGCTAAATGGAGTAACTCTAAATGGAATTTTAGATGAATCTCATTTGAGAGAACAATCAGGCCATTTTTCACAGACAATGAGGGAATAATATAATATTATGCAGAACCCCCACGAAGATGGATCGACAATAAGGCTTTAGAAATATCTAGCTGAGAGTGAAATGTTGATTGATTCAATATCAGAATTTTTCAAGCTTGCTGATTCATGTCTGACCATGATATTGGGGTCGGTGGAGGATGAGAGAGTTTTTAGTGCTTTGGGGTTCCTAAAGTCAAAGCTAAGAAAAAAACTAGATAAGAATTTGGAAAATTTATTGAGGCTCTATACATCCAGGTATGAAGTTCATACTTTTCCTTACGACAGTGCACTGAAATTATGGAGGAAGAAATGTCAGACAAGAGGGCTAGGAAACATTTCAAACCAAAGTGGGAGTTCCAGAGACAATGATGTGACTGTCATTGACTCATGTACTGGTACTGGTAATGCTAGCATTGAACTTGAGTTAAGCGAAGGTATGCAGAGTGCATAAAACATATTGAAGAACCAAGGAGGCTATGAAGTTGATGGTGATGAATTTGAGGATCTTGATAATGAGATGATGTGGCAACTTGAACCTATGTAGAAGTAGCAGGTCCTAGGTATTTATTAAACTTTTTTTGTAGTCTACTGTCAGTTTCTGTATCTCATCATCATTCATCAATCATGTATAATATCATATTCCAATGTCAAAATTCAAAAACATGAATGTGGTTGATAATCTCATGAATTCTATAATTAATAATGGTTTTTTTTTACGTTATTCAGCTCATATGGTACAATTCTTAAAGATGTTTTTTATTTTTTAAAAAAAAATAGCAATTCATATGATACAATTCTTAGAAATAGAGATTCTCATTAATTTATTTACAATTATGACACAATGTAACAATTCATTAGTTAATAGTAGTATGAATTAGAACACAAATCTATGTGATTCTGTTTGCAAAAGTGAATTGACAATGAATTATGACTCAAGAGTCAATACCCAATTTCAATTTCATTACCCTTAGCAAATGACCTTGAATTCCCTTTTAGAGAAACAACAGAGCAACAATAGCTTCAGGTCAATTTGCCTAATGTGAAGTCTCAAAATCAAAATCAATAAGAGTCAAGACTAGTACACCATCTCTACAATTGTACATTTCTACATTTGACAGGTCGGTTTAGTAAATTAGCAATAGTATTATAGCATCTGCTACATTGATCCTGTTAAAAAAACAAACTTCAAACATGTTACTTTTAACTCAATTCAAGCCAATAGATAAATAATATAGAGATGATTGAAACTGAAAGTACTTTTACATACTATTTTTAATTAGATGATTCTGCCAGTTTGTTTAATAAGCTCCATTCTGCATCATTTGGAAGGTTAATATTTGTCAATTTATAGTAGATGAATTGCAACCTCGTCAGCCATTCATACTTGTTAGACTGACTTGAAAGAAATGATCCTTCCAATGCTGCATTCAAATTTTTCAATGGTTTGATGCAGTTTGCAATACCTTCATGAGTTGTGTTGTGAGGATGCTTGCCTAAATCAGTCCTCATTGTCTCCTCCAACCTTTTTTTGTAAGCTTCTCTTCCAAAAAAATTGTTAATGAGTTACTAGGACCAAGACTCGACAAACCATGACCTATCATTTCGGTTGTTGTTTGATTCATCTTGGTAAATTTATCTCAAATAAGGCAAGAGTTTCCTCTACTTCCTTTAGTTTCTGACATTTTTGTAAGATAAAGGTTTCTTTTATTGATGCAAGAGAGCAGTCATGAATCCCCTTGCTTTCCAAATGTCTGTCACTGGTTGTGTTGATTTTATTCAAAATCTGTTTTGCAGTTTACTCTCTCTGACAAATTTTTTTGTTCTTGTCAATGTGCTCTTTGAGATTCCCAAAAACATCTCTAAGAATTTCATTCAATTCAAACCAATCACACAACCTATCACTAGTCACCTTTATTTCCCCCCAAAGGTCTTTTTTTATTTTCTTTACTATAATTTTCATTTGGTCATTCAAGCTATTTTCATAAGTTTTAATTATCTTATTTGCCTTCTTTAGCTCTTCTCTCAATTCTGACAACTGGTGTTCACTCAATTTTTTTATTATCTATGCTTCCTCTTCCCACTAGTTTGCTTTCTCTTCCCACTATTTTGATTTTACCCTCTCATCCTCCAATTATTTCTTTAATTTATTGTTTACTTGTGCCCCACTCTCCATGCTTTTTTATAAATTTAATGAAGAGGCTTTTTCATCCTCAAGATTTTTATTGCTCTCTTCCAATTTTTCCCTCACAAATTTCAGTTCTACCTCCATATGTTCTTGCTGACCAATTGCTTCTTTAGAGGATGAATGTTTTGTCCTTTTCTCTAATTCTTTGCACCTGTTATCTACTTCTTTCTCCTTTTCCTTTTCATTTGCTAGGTCTTCCTGTAACTTTTCTATTCTGCCCTGAAGCTTTCCATTCTGTCTCTCCAACTTCATCACTGAATTGTAGAGAACTTGTTTGATCATTTTTGACACATTTATCTTGTCCACATTTTTAATTTTTGATAAATCCATTTGGAGGGTGCTAACTTGAAATTCAGATGGATCTTTCTGACTCTCTGGTGGATTGTTATCTCTAGCTGGGGGCATAACAACCATGAACTCCATAATTTCTTTCTTTGGGTCATATGTGGGAAATAACCTATTCGATGCAGGTTCTGCATCACGAGCTACAACAACTACATCCCTCTTCAATGTCTTAGTATTTGGTCTATTCCAATTTTTTGTTTGTTCAAAGTTAGTTACAAAATCATTGTAACAAAAATTAGGGTTTTCTGACACAATTGAATGTTTGAAAGGTGAAATAGAATTTGCAGTGATGTATGAGTTTCCACCTTTGGTTGTAATAATTTAACCCTGAAGATTAGTAACAGTAACACCTTGACCCATTACAAGTGTAGTATTTGGACTGTTCAGAGGGTTTTGTCCTGAAGGTGTGGCAATTGTTGGACTCACAGTCATAGACACCATTCGCATTGTTGTCATAACCTTTTTCTTCTTTACACTGCCTCGATCTCTGGGATCCACTGATTTCATGTCCAGTTGTAATGTCCCTTTTGGACCACTAGTACTACCCATGCCATCCCCACCAGTGGTAGTGGCACATGATTCAGATTGAATCTGAGTGCTTGGCAAAGGTGGAACTGGATTTGAAGATGGAAAAAATGAAGGTGCAAGGGTATGAGACCGAGTAGTACCTTTTTATGATGAAATTCCAATTACTGGTAGCCTACCAAATTTTTGTGGAGTGGGTGTTGCAATTGGATACCAATTCCCTTATCTTGTGGGGCCTAGACCACCCCTACCTGGAAAACCCATTTTTTCTACCATGTTTGCCCCTTTGCCATATTTTTCTTTTTGTGGATGCGCTGACTCCATTAGTAATTGTCACAGAATCCCCCCATCAAAATCAATATCTTGATCATCATAATCACTAGGATGTGCTTGACCAGGATGCTCCGCATTCCACAAATCGCTAAATATTTCATCCTCATCCAAATCATAAAGATCTAGAGAGGTCTTTGGCTCGCCAAGATTCTTCCTCATTTCCCAAAAATCTTTAATTTTGGTTTCATTCCAATTATCATCTTTACATTGAAGCACTATTTTTTTTTGAAATAGCTTTTGTAGATGGTTGAGCAGCTTGCTAGTAGAAATTGTAGGATGTCTTGTGCTGCACTTTTCCTTTCTGCTTATGCAATGCAATAATTTGTGATGACAATTCTTGTATTGAAATATTATTTTCAGAGGCGTATTTCTCCATCTCTTTTTTGACCTCGTTTCAGGACTCCATGTTTTTAAAAATTTCTATCAATGGCATACTCTCATGTTGAAATTTTCTTACAGAGCTCCCATTCTCTCTAAGCTTTATTCCAATTATGGTTAGTGGATCATACTGCCAATGACTGTCAACAACAAAGCCAAAAATTGAAAAAAATCCTCTGCCACTTTGAATCCTCTTCTCTCAAATGGGAACCCTCCCAATGAGAAAGGAAAGGAAGGAAATATCATTTTCTTTTGCTGACCATTAAAGAGTGCATATGTGCTCTCCATCTGCCGAACATATTCCAATGCAAATACCCTCTCTGTAACATGTATTGGAATTTTTTAGGGTTCTACCACTGAAACGTAAAACCTTAACATAGTGTAGTCTTCCATGAAGTACCAATTAGCCAATTGTATTTGAATTTCGAGTTGAATGCAATCTCTAAAAGATACAAGCAATCTAGGCAATGGAGTGCCTATAATTTTATGATACATTGGTGCCAAAAAGAACTCTAAAAAATTGTTATAGTTCCTTTTGTTATCACTCATCCTTATCTGAGGTGTCCATTCATATATTGCATTTTGGACCTGCCTTTGAAGCTTGTTTGTCTGAAATATTGCACGATGCTTTGCTAAAAGAATTTAGCACAAGTAGGTTGTGAACTTAAATTTCTTTTGTGAACCTCTTTTAATCATTAGTAATTGTTCTTGCATGCAATGAACAGTGTGCTCAATAAAATTATATTTTACGGGTTCTTTTTCACAATGAATATGAAAAATCATTTCAAGAATGCTGGCACCCACTTCTTTGTTACTATCCAATCCCAAACAAAATTCTAGCAAGGAAATACTATCCTAAACCCATTGCACAAAAATATCATAATCATAAGGAGGCTTATGATTTGGATCCAAACTAGAACTAATTTTTATTCCTCTGATATATGAATCTTTCTATTTTGCATCCATTTTTTCATAACTCTCTGCCAGCTTTCCCAGGTTAATGTGCACGTTTGATTTTTGTGCTTCAAACCCTAGGCCCAACAAACTAGCAAATTCAGTCTCTGTTATCGACAAAATTTCCTCCTGAGTATTTTCATTGACAATTGCTTTTCTATTTTCATCATAATTTTTGGCGCAAAGCATGACAATTTCTAGACAAGGGAATACTTGAGGTAATGCCATGCGTGCTGACCCAAAAACCCATAGTGCAATTTTATTTATCTTTGCCTTTAACGTGTTGTTAAATGGAAAAAAAATTGAATCCTTCGTTGGATATTTCCACTTATTTTCAAGTGCAAATCTAATTTCCATGATTCCCTTATTTCCATGGATAATAGGATCAAAAATATCATGGAATTCATCAGTGAAACCTGGTGTTTTATCCAGTTTGTGGAAGTCTATTATCTCTGTTTCCTTTCTTTGCCCTTTACTCGTACTCTTGGTATTTGTTTTTCCCATCATGGACCATGGTATACTAGTATTACTATTTACTTGTATGAAAATTCATAAAATTCTACAAAGGTGACAACTACAATTTACAGGCATGTTTGAAAGTTCAACCCTAATTCTACGACTACAATCTAAACAGTAAACCTCTAGATTTGAAAAATTTAAAAGGCGGGACGTGGGTGTTCAAGATTTTACCTGGAAATTCAATTTGTGTAGTCTGAGTGGGTAGAGAGCTAAGAGACTATTGCATTCCTCAATCCTCAACCTAGAAGCCGTAATCCCTTTCTGAATCTCCAATATAGTATACTAGTAAGAACTGAAAATATAAAAACTTAGGTTAAAATTGTACAATAGTGAGTAGTACTGAATCGTCAGTCATGACTAATCACTCGCGTTAAATTTTACTGTCACTTGTGTTAACTTTTATTTCTTCTCTAGATATCTGAGGTCACTAGGACACGTGTCACTTAATTGTTTGGTCTGTGATCAAATTGATCTTATTACTTATTAAATGTTAAGTTACTCTTTTACTCCAATTATGATTTTAATTTAACTTAGCTGAGTGTACACATGTCATGATTCTAGAATAGATTTGCATAAATAGGGTTTCTTTGCCCTTTCAACTTGAAATACACCGCACGTCATTGATCTATGCTCATCCGATGGTTGCTGGTTTCTTTTAATCTTCCTTTATATTTCAGTTTTTCGGTTGTCATCGAATGACATTGATTGAATGAGTGTACACATGTCGTGATTTTGGACTAGGATTGCAAAAATGGGATTTCTTTTCCCCTTTGGTCCAAAATACACCATACCTCATTGATCTCTGCTCATCCAACGGTCACTAGCAGTCACTATCATTTGTGGCAGGTCCCATTTATTTACTTTGAATTATATTTATCAGATGACACTGATTGTGTAAGTGGTCATGTGTTGTCTGATTCGTCTGATTGAATGAGTGTACATGTGTCATGATTTCAGAATAGGATTGAAATGATGAGATTTATTTTCCCTTTCAGCCTGAAATACACCGTACGTTGTTGATCTCTGCTCATCCAAAGGTCACCAGAAATACATTTATACGTAACACCATACGCCAAAAATTTATTAAATTTAAATAAGATTAAATATTGAAACTATCTAATATAAAAATAACTAATTAAAATATTGCAATCACAGATAACTGTCTAGTTATTTATTAATTTATTACTAACCATAATTTATAAAATGCTTTAAACTTTTACAATTCCACATTCATAGTCGCACACATGACACATTGACATAATGATAATTACATTTGTCATTGACATGGAAAAATTAAGTTATTACTCTTAAATAAATCACACACATATGTCATACATTAAACATTGTTACATTTTTTGGTTCATATTATATATTACAGATTCACACATCAATTTGGCAATGTGAATGGGCATATAATTTATAATTTATTATTTATCAAAAGTAAAGTCTTTAGATTTCTTTACAAAATTGCAATTAAACAACATTACGCAGACAATCTATTATCTCACACACTGATACGTGTCTTATTTTCGAAGGAAGATAGAAAAATTACGATAATTTTTAAGAGTGAACAACAAAATTTTCATTAATTATTTCAAAAATTTACATCACTAATATTATAATATACTTTATAATTATAGAGTTTAACTTTAGACTATAGTCGCATCGTAACCCTACAAAATGGGAAGTATCCAAAAAGTTACAAAATTTGTTGCCATAAGGGCACTGGTTGATCATATAAGAAAAAAAAAATGAAATGCGGAAACCCATTTCAAGAACATAAACACTAAGGGTCTTCATCTCCATCCATGTCTGAGAAGAATTGTCTGTGGAGGATAATCTCCCCGAATTCATTGAGCCAGGTGTAGTCCATCTCCTTGAAGTCATCGAGGTGAAATCACTTCTGCAGAAAGTCCCTCCCCAGCCGCACCCACTTTCGATGCCGCATCAACTGCCTTTCATTAAGGTTCAGTAGGAAGGGTTTCCTTTCCATATTTCTGCCTCGCTAGATAAGCTTTTCAATTTCATCTGCCCAAGGGATACCCAACCCCGGTTCTGCGAAGACAATGACTTGGACGTCGTCCACCAGAAATTGATCCTTGAAAACATTCCACAATAGCATAAGCATGTCTACCTTCTCTCCTTCGAGGTCGAGAAGAGATGCCAAGAAGTGAGACATAATGTCCATGCTGACACGGTATCTCTTCTCGTTGTGAATGAACTCATGGCCAAGCACCATCAACACATCATTGTTAATGAAAGAGCCCACTTCCTTGCAAATGAAAGTGAGTACTTCATCTGGTATCCTGCCCAAAAAGGATTTTTTCTCATCAGTGGATGTAGTTCTCAACCTAATTGGTGTGTCCATCTTTGCCTAAACTAAAAACCTAAATCTTCAAACTACACACAAAAAATTGAAATTCTCCGAATCTACAAAATCACAGATCTAAAAACTTAAAACCAGAGGGTCGAGGATGAAAGGAAAAAGGTTGAAATTGAAGAAGAAGCAAGCAAGGATGTCTATTAATATCCATGTTCCATATCTTCCATATCTTTAGATAAATCATTCCCATTAATGTAGGAGTGTGGGAAATTACTAATATAGTCAGTGCTCACTATACTAACAACTAAAGTTTGTACTAGTACAATTTTGGAAATCGTGCAAATTGCCTGATGGCTAAAGAATGTCACTGTTACTTTGAAAAGATATTCATTTTTTGCAAGTTATCATGCCAACCTTGCGACGTGTATCCATTCCACAGACTTCTTGCAAAAATTAGTTTCTTTTGAGAAACTGTGTCCGAGATAAAACTCTAGCCATTGATCTATGATCAATCAATGATCTTGATTAATACATTTACAATTTAGGGTTCTAAACATACATGTTTAAGGTACATGTCGATGGTATCAATGCTCATAGTTGATAGTACAGTATACATACCACGTGTAGTTTCCAAATGTACATACCACTTGTAGTTGCCAGTGACGACAGACAACTCAGCTACCAAAGAGGCCATATTAATTGGACGTGACTGGGAGTCCAAAAATTGTAATTATTAGATGTTTATGAATTTCCATTTGGAATTTTCTAATTTTAGATTTTAATTTTACTTTACAGTTTAAAGAATAACTACTTTAAACTTTCATAATTTGACAGTCGCACAGTCACACATGTGACATGATACATGCAAAAGTTAAGTAATATTAAGTTATTACTGTTAAATAAATAACATACTGTCATACATTAACATTTGTTCGGTTCATTTTCAATTTCACAAATTATAAAATCACATATGTAATAATGTCACACATGTGACATGATACATGCAAAAGTTAAGTAATATTAAGTTATTACTGTTAAATAAATAACATACTGTCATACATTAACAATTTAACATTTGTTTGGTTCATTTTCAATTTCAAAAATTATAAAATCACATATGTCACACATACATATTTTATAATTAAATCCATAAAAACAAACTGAAATGAAGTTGCAAACTTTTCATTAATATTTTATATAAATTTACAATATTCAGAATTTCGGACTTGGAAACTTGAAGTCCCTACAAAACTTAAAAGACAAAACCTACTAGAGTGAAAATTTCAAAATTTAAGGCGGAGGCCATAGGGAAACAAAACTAAGGATTTTCCCCTCCGTCTAAGTAGAACTTTTCAGAGAGGATAAGCTCTGCAAATTCATACAACCATTCATAGTCCACCAAGTCATCCAACAGAAACCATTTGCGAAGAAAATCCCTACCAATTTGTGCCCATTTGCTATGACGCGTCAACTGCTGATCATCCAAGTTCAAAAGAAAATGTTGAATGGCCACATATTCATCTGACTCGAAAAGCTTACATAAATCACTTGCCTAAGGGATCCCCACCCCTAGTTGTGCATAAACAACAACCTCAACAATGTCACCCAGGAATTCATGTTTGAATAGCTTCCTTAACAGAAGGAGCATATCCACCTTCTCTCCCTCGAGGTCCAAAAGAGATGCCAAAAAATGGGATGTAATGTCCATGTTAACTTGGTACCTATCAACATTTTCCAAAAATTCACGGCCCAGCGCCATCCTCACAACCTCATTTATTAAGGCTCCAAACTCCTTACAAACTGATTCAAGGGTTTGGTTTGATACCAAGCCCAAAAAGGCCTTCTATTCCTCTGCAGATGTGCTTATCAAATAGATAGGAGTGTCCATCTTCAAAAAACAACTACCACAATATTTGAAATTATACAACCTAAAAACCTAAACTAGAGGCAATCTTTCAAGCACTAGTAAAGGCAAACCCAAACCAAAGGAGAATTGAAGAAGAAGGAAACGTAGATAATCTATAAATAGCCCTTAATTCTTTCTCTAACCTAATTAATTCATTTGTCCTTCAAAATTCTGTAAATATTTCATATTAAAAGCACAGTTGTTCATATTAAAAGCACGACTGTGTGAAATTAGAAATAGCCAGATTTAGTGTCAGTGATAAAACATTTCTTTTATTCCAGACAACTGTGATACATTATCAACCGTCCACCTAAATAGATATAAGACTTGATACGTGTAAATAATGATGTCATTACGTGATGTTGCATTAATTAGATAATAGTTATGGTGCATATTACTTTGATATGTGTCATCATTCTGGTGAATTCCTGGAGAAATCTATTTCCTTTAAGAAATTGGGCCGAAATTAAACTTCAGCCATTGATCTAGGATCATCAAACAGTCTCAAATAAGACATTTAACATTATAAAATGATGGATGTTACTGTTAGGTTGTGTGTCGATGTAACTTTTTGTGCTTATGGATACCAACATGTGTTTAATCTGCAAACAAGTTATTAGTTGGTGTTGGCCCACATGACGCATTGACAAGTCCCATCTTTTGAAAATCGCCAATAAAATATTTATTTTTCCCATACTTAACGATAGATTAGCCAAAAATATATATATTTTTTCAAAAGGCACATAAAATTCGCCAGCACAATTTTTTTTCCCTTCAACAAAAAATCATTCGCCTCATATATTATAATGTATTTACTTCAAAAGAAAAAAATTCGCCTCACACAATATATATTTTCCCCACATTAATGTATTATTTGCCAGGATTTTATGGAATTTTCATTAGGCAGGGAAAAAATCGCCTTCACCTTTATATTATTTTCCTAATTTGGAAAAAAAATTCGCCATCATCAAGAAATTTTTTTCCCTAAATTAATGTACGATTCGCCAGGATTTTACACTTTTTCCTAGAAGGGTGTTTCTTAAAGTTATCCCTGGTGTCCAACTACCTAAAAATAGAAGATTCCAAAGGGAGCACCTATCTATTTAATCCTTTCCCTAAAGTTCAACGGTAAAACTAACTTTATCTTTACATGAGAACTTTCACCACCATTGGTTAAATGTTTTGTCTATTATGGATAAATTATAAATAACACTGGGGAACAAATAAATTAAGGATTTACAAGGTTGATGGCACCAAGATCCTAACACAATGTCTTCTTTTGGTTCAATATTAATATTTGATATGACATTTCCCTAACTTCATGGTCATGTCCACAATCAGCCCAGTAATCTCCAATATGAGTCATATGCATCTTATCCTTTGATATTCATCTCTCAACACTCCCAAACACATCATATTGAGGCCTGAGAAGATCAAATAATTTTAAGTTCAACAACTCCAATTCAATTTAAAAATCCTTGGAATTATTGAGGATATAAAAAGTGTATCTAATCAAACATATAAAGAATTTCATCCCTTCGCCTTTATGTTTTTCCTCAAAATATTCATGAGCTTCAATTATTTGCCTAGAGACTGTTTGCATATATAAATAGATTGTTGGTATAAGTACTCTAGTTGATAAGGAAGTTATATTATTTTTCATTGATGTCAAAGTAGAAAAGTATTCACTATCGACATTAAAGACACACTTATCGACAAGAAGGTTAGCTATTAGATGTTGTCGTCGACAACTATCGGGTTAAAAGAAAAGATCACGACACATCCGACAAGGAAGGATAGATAATAAAATGATTTATTATTATGATGAAGTTAGGATCATTGGATCTAGGTTTAGGTTTTGATGATTAAATAAAATATACTTAAGGAAGAAGATGAGATGAAGTTAGGTTATCGTGACAAAGGAGGAGATAGGATATTAGATGAATAGAAGAACTAATTGGAGAGAGATAGTTGTGATCACAGGAGAGAATACAGAGAAGGATATAGAGTATTGAATAGTATGTTGTGCTAGAGAACTTTATTAGATCTGATATAGTAGAGATAGTGAAAACTACAGATCATTATAGGTTGTTACTCTCTAATAATTGTGATAGTAAAAATCCCTTATCGGGTGACCTTAACAGGTCTACTGTAAATCCTTTAACAAGGTGAACACTGTATAAGTGGGATAAAATCCTCTAACCAAGTTACTTCTAATAAGATATAAGACTTTAATAGTTATCTAGGTAAATCCCATAACTGAGTAGCATTTAACGGTGCTTTTGTAACCCTTAACTGGTCAAGCTCTTTACCGAGCATATTCCAGAAGAGTAAAAAATTTATGGGTATAGATCTCGCACTGTGGCTTTTCCCTGATTGGGTTTCCACTTGATAAATACTGGTGTTAATGTTGTGTGAATATTTATTTTATGATGCATGGATGTTTAATGTTTTGGTAACTGATAATACTGTTATAGGTGAATGAAACTGTAATCGGTAAATCTATAGAAGAATATTAGAGATTGTGTTTTAAATTATAAGAGTTAAAATTAATGATTCACCCCCCCTCTTAGTAACCTTTCCTATACCTGCAATTGGTATCATATTATATGTTTGGAAACTTAAGCGCTTAGGGAAAAGATCAAGATCTTAAGATGTATAGGAAGGACGCACCCAAGCTCAACAAGAATGAATATGAATTTGGAATGTGGGAAAGTAAGATGAGATTGCACCTATTAGGAATTTTATATAATGCAGTGGATTATCTCTTCGGTGAATATGTACAACCTACCGGTATACTTACCAAAGCATAGAAGAAAGAAAAGTTGATTAATAACTATGTGGTGATATAACTAGAGAGTTCCTTGCATAACTCTGAGTATGTTGATATAAAAGATCTACCAACGGCCAAGTAGATCAGGTATAAACTGGTACAAGTACATGGTGGAGATGAAAATATCTTACAGGCAAAGGTTGAAAGACTCAAAGGAAAATTTGATGAAATGAAGATGCTCGAATAGGAAACTATTTCTCAATATGGAACCAGGATAAAATAAATTGTTGCATCCATTGAGTAATTGTGACAATAGCCAACCTACTAGTGAAGTTTCATTTCAAGCTACTGCTAACATTGGATCATCTAGAAAAGGAAATACTGTTGTTTATGACTTTAATAAATATGAAGGATTAGTTATCAAGGAGGAATAATTGGAAGAAATTGAAGCATTTATTGCTAGAATATTTACTAAAGGTAAATGAAGATACAAAGGTAAAAGTCCTATTGCATGTTGGAATTGTAGACAAATCGGTCAGTTTTTATAGAGATGTCCTAACAAACAGAAAAAGGATCATGGTGGAGAAAAGAAAGACAAATAAAAAAAGTACAAGGATTTCACTCATAAGAACAAATTAAAGCTATGTTACATCACCGAGGAAGAGTAAAATGAATAAAACACTAATGGAGATGATAATGATGAGGAAATAATGTTTGTTTCTATAAAATAAGATCCCTCTACTGACAATGCTGATATCGGAGAAGAAAAATATTTGATCTCAAGTGTGAAATATAACAATGATTGGATCATTGATAGTGGATGCACACACCATATGAATGGAGATAAGGACAAACTCATAACCATGGAACAATGTGGAAAAAGTACGGTTACATTTGGAAATAGTTCTCCCTGTATAATCAGAGGTAAAGGTTTTATTGCTTTAACTGATGATATCACTTGTGATGATGTTTATTGGGCTGATCGATTGAAATATCATTTTCTAAGTGTGTCTCAATTGAATAAAAAAATATTCAAATTTGAGTTTGGTAATTGTAAAATGAAAAATATTTGATAAGAATGGAAAACTAATTGGAACCGGTAGATAGACAAAAGGTAATCTTTTCAAGCTAAATACTATTGTTGGTCACTATTTAATTACAAGAATAGAAGAAAGCTGGTTATGGCATAAGAGATTGTGTCATGTGAACTTTGATAATTTGGTAAAGGTTATTAAGAAGATAAGTGTTAGAGTAATATTGATACTGAACAAGCCAAAAAATGTAGTATGTAAAGATTGTCAATTAGGTAAGATGAATAGATCAAGTTTTTCAAGCAAAGACTACTCAATAGAATATATCATAGACTTAGTACACACAAATTTGTGCAGACCTATAAGTACATAAAGCTATAATGGAGACAAATACTTTATATTTTTGTTGATGAATACTCAAGGATTGTTAGAGTAATTTAGCAATTGCTCTTTAGTGCTTAAGTTTCACTTAGGCAGGTTCTTTAGTTCTAGGAAAGTTTCTATTTCCTAGCAGCTGCCCGTTTAGGGTTTCAACATCCTTTATAAGGATTGTCATCTTTGTATTTCATAAGGAGTTTGTAAATCATTTATTGTTGAATATAGAATATCATTTTTGTCAACATGGTTTTTCATTCTCTGGCCTATCGGCCGCCATAGTCATTCTTCTGGATCCTTCTCTCTTCTGTCTGTTTCATTCTGTGTAATAGTCTTTGCATGCAGGTGATCTTGGTTGCATTGCATATCAGCAATATCAACATGGTATCAGAGCCACTCTGCATCTGGCTGTTCATTCTTGGTTGAAGCAGCGAGGGTTTCAGAAGCTTTTCCGGCTTCCTTTAGTGGTTCTGGGGGGTCTCTGTGTTTTGAGGCATTTTGGGTCCAAACGGACACTTCCATTGCGTCCGGAAGGCCCAAAAACCCTAGAATTGACATAAAGTTTGTCCATTTTGGACAAGTTGGCACTGAGGCAAAATTTTTTTGGTTTCCAGTGCCGTACGGGCACGGAAACTGAGAAAAAAAATAAAAAAAACCACAATTTCATTGGTTTTTTAGTTAAAAAATACCGCAGCGCTCATTTTTTGGTGGGGCGCCG
>MU227649.1:8994145-9004327 GCA_018584345.1 Thuja plicata
GTTGCCGGGACCCTTCTTTCCTGCTTTCTGCAGTAGATTAGCAGTTTTGCTTCTCCCTAAGTTACACTTAAGGGGGGGTGTTAGAGTAATTTAGCAATTTCTCTTTAGTGCTTAAGTTTCACTTAGGCAGGTTCTTTAGTTCTAGGAAAGTTTCTATTTCCTAGCAGCTGCCCGTTTAGGGTTTCGACATCCTTTATAAGGATTGTCATCTTTGTATTTCATAAGGAGTTTGTAATCATTTTACATTGTTGAATATAGAACTTATTTTCTGTCAACATGTTCTTGCATTCTCTGGCCTATCGGCCGCCATAGCTTCTGAATCTTTCTCTCTTCTGTCTGTTTCATTCTGTGTAATAGTCTTTGCATGCAGGTGATCTTGGTTGCATTGCGTATCAGCAATCTCAACAAGGATGATGTCAGTGATGTTCTTAAAATTTAAATATGATGCTTTTCATATGTTTAAAATGTATAAAGCTAGAGTTGAGAATGAAACTGGAAAAACTCTTAAATGTCTTAGATTAGATAGAGGAGGTGAATTTAATTCAGAAGAATTTAATAACTACTATGATGAACATAGAATCAAAAGGCAGTATGTGTCTCCATTATAGCTTTCTGTGTGTACAACAAAGATTTAATGTTTATCAAATGGATGTCAAATTGACATTTCTGAATGGAATACTAGAAGAAGAAGTTTATATTGAACAACCTGAAGGATTTATTGATGAACAAGGTAATAATTTGGTTTGTAGATTGCACTTGAAGAATTGTATGGTCCGAAGCAAGCACCAAGAGCATGGTATGAGAGAATAGATTCATATTTAATCAATATTGGATTTGAAAGAACTAGTGATAATAGTAATGTATATTTGAAGTCTGGAAATGTTGATGACAGAAAAAGTGCAAGTGGAGGATATTTTTATCTGGGAAACATATTAGTGTCATGGAAAAGAAAGAAATAGAATTGTATTTCACAACCTACAACTGAAGCTAAATATGTTGTTGCTTCCATTAATTGTCAACAAGTGTTATGGATAAAATAAATACTAGAAGGAATACATGAGAAAGTTGAAGAACCTATTGTTATACATCATGAAAATACTAGTGCTATTAATATATCAAAGAATTTGGTAATGTACTCAAAGACCAAGCATATAGCTATCAAGTATCATTTTCTAAGGGAATAGGTATAGGACAAAGAAGTGAGATTGGAATGCATTCCCACAAAGGAACAAGTTGCAAACATATTCACTAAACCACTACCTAAGGAGAGCTTTGAATATTTAAGAGGTAAACTATGGGTCCTACCCCTATTGGAAATCAACTAAAAGAAGATACAGTGTGCATCAGTTTATAAGATTCTAACAGAGTATCTCAAGTATGAATTGATGTATAGGAAGACTACTCTATGGGGGAGCAGTCTAGGTAGTAAGGTAAAGAAAGTAGAACAAGAACAATACAAAATCAGTAGACAGTACAGTAAGGTTGATCACCTTTGGCATTTTTTTCAAAGGGAGAGAATAAAAAGGAAGAGATCAGTAAGGGAGAGAGACTAGTAAGGACAATTATGAATACAAAAAGTAGGAGAAAGGATGAAGAATCACATTAGACAGAACTGAATGACTAGTATAGAAAGGTATTGATAGTGATGTATCACTAGACATTTTCCAAGATGTTGTTTAACAAGATGTTTACCATCAATGCCAAAGGGGAGATTGTTGGCATATATAGAGAGATTGTTGGTATAACTACTCTAGCTGATAAGGAAGTTATATTTTTTTTCATTGAAGTCAAAGTAGAAAAGTATTAACTATCGGCATTAAAGATAGACTTATAGGCAAGAAGGTTAGCTATCAAATGTTGTTGCCGACAACTATCGAGTTAAAAGAAAAGATCACGACAGAACCGACAAGGAAGGATGGAAAAGAAAACAATTTATTATTATGATTAAGTTATGATCATTGGATCTAGGTTTATGTTTTGATGATTAAATAAAATCTACTTAAGGAAGAAGATGAGATGAAGTTAGGTTGTCGTGACGAAGGAGAAGACGTGATATCAGACAAACAGAAGAACTAATTAGAGAAAGATAGTTGCGATCACATGAGATAATATAGAGAAGGATATAGAGGATTGAATGGTATGTTATTTTGTTATAGAACTTTATTGGATCTGATATAGTAGATATAGTGCAAACTACAAACCATTATAGGTTGTTACTCTCTAATAATTATGACAGTAAAAATCCCTTATCGGGTAACCCTAACAGGTCTATTTTAAATCCTTTAACAAGGTGAACACTATATAAGTGGGATAAAATCCTCTAACTAGGTTACTCCTAATAGGGTATGAGACTTTAAAAGGTCTCTAGGTAAATCCCATAACTGAGTAGTATTTAATAGTGTTTTTGTAACCCTTAATCGGGCAAGCTCTTTACCGAGCGTATTCTAGAAGAGTACAACATTTGTGGGAACATATGTAACATCATTTTTTTCCCCTAATAATGTTTCCACATGATAAATACTGGTGTTAATGTTTTGTGAATGTTTATTTTATGATCCATGGATGTTTAATGTTTTGGTAATCGATAAGACTGTTGTAGGTGAATGAAACTGTAATCGGTAAATCTATTGGAGAAGATTAGAGATTGTGTTTTAAAGTATAATATTTGAGATTATTGATTCACCCCCCCTCTCAGTAACCTTTCCTATACCTACAGAGACTTCTAATAACACCAACTTGTACATTGAGTATCTTGGTAGCTTGTATGGTTGGCTAGTCTCTTGGTAGCTTGTATGGTTGGCTAGTCAAGCCATCCATTTGAATGTAGATGAATTTGGGGAACTAGATGAAATAACTTCATCTAGGATCAATGACACTTTGAAAATCCATATATATCCTCTTGGCGTTATCACCTTCCATGTTTTTGACAAACTACATCGCAAATGCATTATTTACCCTTCTATAGTGCCTAAAGGATTCTCTAACCTCCAACTGAGGACAATACTTATAGAGTAGGTTTTGTCTAAGGATATTTTCTAATGTGCCCACTCTTGTTAGTCCCATGAGCTATATTCTAACTACATAGGATTATAGAACATTATAAGTCATGTAGAATCTCCTTGATTTTTTGATTCCCATCATTTGAATATAAATTGAGTCACTTATAGTATGTGACCAATAAATCATCTTTGTTCCAAAGTACGCATGCATCCATTGCTCAAAATAGGAAATGGGCAATCAAACACATCCACTCAATAAGGTGATTATGTTGCGTATTTCATTTTTTAAATCACTTACATAAAGGGTTTTACTTATTATAGATAAATATTTCAACATTTTCGCATCGTCTAACCAAGTGTGGATAAACCTATTATATTTGTATTTTAATATCTTGAATTCCTTTCCAAATTTATCTTCATCCAATGGGTGGATTGTTGGATAGTGTGGAGTGTTGAAGGTTTGATGAATTCCTTCTAATCTTGTATCCACAGCAGAGTAATCTTTAAGAAACCCTCCCTTCATAAAAGGTGTAAAAAATTAGCAAAATGTGTAAAACTACAGAGGAAAATATTAATTTTATTGGCGAAAAATGTTAGTTTACAAAGAAAAAACAATAATCTCAATTGACGAATCATTCATACTCCCTAAAACTATGCAAAAAATTGAATTGTGTTTTTTTTAAACTACAAAAATATATTTTGGGGAATAAAAAAATATTAATAGTATAACATTAAATTTGTGGGCGAATTGATTCGTTTTGCTAGACCGAAAAATATATATTAGCGAATAAAAATAATTTTCAAAGTTAAACATTAATTCCGAGGGTGAATTGAATTTTTTTGGTACACAAAAAAATTATTTGTTGGTGAATAAACCCTCTTTTCAATAGCCTTAAACCTTGAATTGACCTAAAGAGTAGAGGAATTAATTTTAATAGTTGTTCAAGTGTTCGTTTTCCTAAATTGTATATTTGGGAAATTAGGGCAGTCAAGGATATTCCTGAATTAAGGATATTTTAATAATAATGAACAATAACATCATCATGGACTAAGACTTAATATTTTCTCAATTCAGATCGAAGTTAAAAACTTAAAAGACAACACAAAGACAATGTAATATACTAATAAAGCTTATCATATATTTGCTCAATTTTATATCAAAGTTAAAAGCCAATACAAACATAATGTAATATACTAATAAAGCTTATCATATTGATATCATGATTGTAATTTCATTAAGATTTAAGTGTCAACTATTAAAATACTTCATTACATTAACAACTTAAAACTTCAAATATGATTGGAACTCTTTTCCTTTCACTGAACTGTGATTATGAGTCAAAAATATCAAAAGACTTAGACAATAATACTATCTTCAAAACATAGGACTGAGACCAAAACTTGAATATGGAAAGGCAAAAACAATTAACAATATAAAAATTGTTAAGCAACTGGAGACAATGCAAAATGACAAGTGGCGGCATCATCTTCAGGTACAGTCTTGGTTTGTAGTGTAGGTGTATCCGCAGCAAGTTAATGCAAAGATAAGATACCATGTTGTGATTTTTTGTCCTCTCTCTAGTTTCTCTTTATGGTTCTTCCACTTTAGTCTTTGTCTAACTGTCTCCAGCTGAAAATGCCTTGCATCCTGCAATAGTCTCCCAAACAATAATTTCTCTTTTTTTTGGCCATCCTACCTGCCTAACCATTTGTATTTCCTCTAGGCTCTTGGTCCACTTGGAATCTGTGATATCCCTAACATCAGCAATAAATCTGGTAACATCTACCTCAGAAAAACAAATTATCCATAACATTGTTAAAAACATCTATCTCTGTCGTACCCTCAAAAAACAAGTTCAAGCTCTTAGTAACAAAAATATGATCAAAAGAATCATTCCATTCCTTCCAATCCATTAAGGCACCTTCATTATTAAAGATTGGAGGAATAAATTTATAGTTAGCTTCAGTAAAGACTTTAAGTTTCCCCTGGATCAATTGCATCTTAACAGAAAAGAAGACAAAAATAACCCTGACCTTTTCTGTCATTTATTTTGCATCAATGATCTTTTTAGGAAGATGCTTTTGTGACATTAATAAAATTAACTTCTAAAAAAATGAATTTTATGGAGACCATGAATTAAATATTGGGGTTAGTAAATTCAATGCTTCATTACAACTGTGTTATGCACCCTGCAATACCAAATGTGAACTATGTACATCAGGGGTCTTATCTTTTATCGCATCAATCCTATGCCCTAGAACCTTTCTCAAGATCCCATACTCATATTCTTTATTTATTTTATCAGTGTCCTCACTGATGTGAATATGTTCCTGATACCATAGTTTGGGCTATTTCCCCTGCCTTCGCTGTTTGGTTTTTAACTTCAACAAGAGTAATGGTGGCTTCCTTATATTTCTCCAACTGTACTTTCAGGCCACTTATGGTCTCCTTAATAAAATAAAACATTTTCAATGTATGTTCATATTCATGCCTCACCTTAACATTTTCTTTGAAGGATCTGGCCAATTGGGTCTCTAAATCTTCAACCTTTGCAACATTCATGAATGATACATGATGCAATAGTTTTGCCACTTCTGACCCTTTTGTGTCTTTGAACTTCCATATTAATTTAGTTCCCTTTGTTTTTTTATATAAATCCATTAGCCTGGGCTTTTGTAATACTGGGGAAACACTCCAAATTGCAAGGGTTTTGTTGTCTAAATGGAAACCAGGTCCCCTTTGCAGTCCCCCTTCTCCAAATTCTTTGTGTCTTATAGAATTTTCCCATCTCTTTATCTGCTCAATTAAAAAAGAATATTCCAAATCCGAATCAGGGATTAACAACATTCCACTTCTTTTCACCATATCCCTAGCCTCCTCTATAGTCATAGTTTCACTTTCAGGGTCACAGGCTTGGAGTTTCTCTATCAGTTTAGCCTTCTTCTCTTTTGATTCATCTTGATTAAAGGCTAATGTCAGTTCACTCTATTTTATTTTAAACAAAAATATTTTAAATTCTCTGGACTTGATAAAGTCCTCATCTTTTATTAATTCAGCTGCCTATATGATTCTATCATCAATCATTTTTATAGCTAGATGAGTGTCATCAATCCTTTCTCCTTCTACAACCTGAGAATTGAGAAAATTGTCTTAAGTTAGAAAAATAATGACGATTACTAGGGATAATTTTTTTGATTTTCTCCTTCACCTATGGTGGATAATTTGAATTATTTTCCTTTGGGTGGGTCTTTCCAAAAAATAAGTATAAGGTCCCTGCCCCTCATCTATTTTCATTGCACCTTCTCCCAACATTGCTTCCTCCTCAATGCCCTCAAGATTCATCCTTTCTTCCTCAGCAGTAGGAAGATCAAATTTTTTTGACATTATATCATCATAATCATCTAAACATTTATGAATCCTAGGAATGTACATTTCATCTACAAGAAATCTAGGGAAGGAAGGGTTATTTTTCCTAAAATCTTCCTCCACTCTTAGTATATCATTCCATTTCCTTATTCTTTCTTTTTCTTCATTTTCATCCAAGATGCTTCTAATCAAATCTTCTTCCATCAGGGGTTGATTTTGAGTCATTGGATGGTTTCTCATAGTCCTCAAGGTCTGCCTCATAAAATATTCTGGATAATAAACCCTTGCCTACCCAGAACGTAACCTATAATGCCTACAAAAACAATGAATAGGGTCTAGGGCATTCCTCCCTATAGTGAAGTCTCCTATCTTCTATGTTCTTGGAAATAGGGTCCCCTTATTTTTCCCAACCAAGCATTCTCTCTCCACCATGATCAATTGTCATAAAAAATCAATGGTACCCAACCTCTCAAGAATACATTTAGGTAGTATGTGGAGTGGTTGAGGACATCCATAAACTCTCATAGGAAAAAAATTGTCAAACAAGAAAACATCACCCCAATTGTGGTGTACAAGGGAGTTTCTAATAGAAACCTTTGGCCTAAGTAATCTCCTAATAATGGAAGGAACCCTTTCTTGATGCACACCTAACAAATTTAAAATAGGAGAACAAAAATCATTGTATAATGAAATCAAATTTGAATAATGATAAGATTTATCCCATTACCTAGTCCAAAGTTGCACTGGTAGGGTTTCTCCATATTCCTTAGTGGCATTGATGAAGTCTGGGTTGATATGGGAAATGTTGTGATACAAGATGAGATGCATTAGGATGGATTAATTCTTGAAGTTCAAATATTTTAGGCTCTCCTTGGCCACCACCATATGTGTATGAATTTGATCAATTATGCAGCCAACATAATCAAACTCCTTGTTTGTGTACATGTCTTGGACATTACATGCCATCACCAAGATATCAGGTATCATAGTAAGTTCTCCATCCTTCCCCAAAACCTTATGCAACCCATAGATATTATTCTTGAAAAACCCCTAGAATAGGTCAACATCATATGGTGGTGGAAGCTTCTTGGGTAAAAGTCCAACTTCCTTCTTCTCCTTGGGAAAAAATTTAGGTAATATCTTGCCCTTGTAATAATTTGATTGACTGTGAAACAGGGCATCTTTGACCTCAAAATCTATATCCACACTCATGGACCCTATTAGAATAAATGCATGATTGAATGAGGCTCTGTCAAGCATGCATAATTTTGACTAGTTCTTTCTTCTAAAAACTTATGGTATAAGGTCATAGGGCTAAATAAGCGCCTTCATCATATCGATGTCAACAAAAACTTTAGGGACAATTAATTTTCCCAAATTTCTCTCCCAAGGGTTGTACACAAGTGGTTCCCTAACCCTATTTTGTAGAAAAAATTAAAGAGCTCATAGCCTGAAGTGTTAGGGCATATTGCATCTCTGCAGAAGTTCTATGGATCCCTTCATACCTGATCATTTAAACACTGTGCATTTGAAGTTCCTGGAAATAATTTTATCCATTCTTCAGGAAACACTACAAGTTTCTTTATCTTTTTCAAGGATTATTGTGTTGTCACTTCAATGACATCAGGTGATTCTTTCTCAGCCATTCCTCTATATCACACTGCTGAAAATTATGAAAGCTCTATGAAATTGTGAATGTTATTTCTAGAAATGCTACTGAGAACTCATTGAAAATGCTCTAGTGTTTTGAATTTGTGTTAATGTTAAATTATCCCTCACTTTGTATTGTTTTAATATCCAAACCTACATACCTTAACTGCTACATTACCTTTCCATAAATTTTGCATGATGGATTTGGACAGAATTAGAAAATGTCTCTTTCAATTTGATTTTTCATAATATAAATTCCACGCGTCTTTTGTTTATAAAAAATGTATTATTTCATAAGCTAAACTAAAAAATTAAATCAAGGAAGATATATACAATTAAAAATTGTATTCAATAAATCCTCATATTTCAACCTTGAGAAGTCACACAAAGCATAAAATGTCAGTTCTCATCTTCGCAACCACTAAGCTCATACCTTTCTTAATCATGAGAAGTTGTACAATTCGCATGATGTTCAATGTTCCTTTTCTCAACTTCAGAGCCTTTATAATCTATCTATCATTCACCCATGAGAATTTGCGCGACATTTATCTAAGCATCTTCTCAACTTCTCAATGATTTGAAATAACCTTTGTGAAGCTGTGCTAGGCCTCTTCGCGACTTCTCAACATCATTTGCTTCTTTATTTTCCCAATTGAGAAGTGTCGCTTCACATTAATTGCTAAATTATCAACTCCAGAAAAATGATTCTTCTCATGATAAAAAGACTTGAGAACTGACGCAAAGACTCATTTTTAAACTTCTCAACATGAAAACCTAAAGGATGTGACTGCTCGACATGATTATCAATGTAACATTTTATACTTGAGATGTTGCACATAACATTTATTTGAGACTTTGAAATTGCTAACCTATAAGATTGACATAGCATTGAGATGTTGAGAAACCCTAATGTGTGACTTCGCGACTTGAAAGACAACTTTCCCAGATGACTTGACAAGTAACGCATAACTATATTCATGACTTTGCGACTTGAAAACATGGCTTTAAGCATGAATTCATTATGATGAGAAAATGTGATTTAACACACAAAAATTTAAGAACTATTAGTAATATTACTTAAAACTTATGTTATAACTATCTTACTTAATAACATATACTATTAAAAATATATGTGGTTTCTGTTAAATTGGCGAGACTCCAGTGGCACTATATAGACTCTTTGGAGTCGAGACTCAGATAGCAGCCTTTATGAGCTAAAATTTCCATTAATATCAGATCCCGTATAGATTTTAGGAGTGAGGACTGAGTTGGCATCCTTTATGAGCTAATCTTTCGCACAAATTATGGGTGTTAAATAGGTAAGATAGGCTTTAGGATTGTGCATTCACTTCATAGTTGATCAAAAATAGAATGG
This sequence comes from Thuja plicata, assembly GCA_018584345.1. Classification (NCBI taxonomy): domain Eukaryota; kingdom Viridiplantae; phylum Streptophyta; class Pinopsida; order Cupressales; family Cupressaceae; genus Thuja; species Thuja plicata. Next base: position 9,003,537 of record MU227649.1, read on the forward strand.
ATACGCCAATTAAGATGAAGGTTGGGAAGAGAGAAATTTCTTTCTAAGGTGAGATCACAGAGTAGAAGCTAGTTAAAATCATGAAGGTTAAACATATTTTAATCTTTAGAGCGATTATGAAGATCGTGGGAGAGGAGTTTTCAAAGCTTGAAGACCGCCCAAAGAACAATACTGAGGTAATAGCCATGTTTGTTTCTACTATTTTACACATTGACAGAGATAAAGAAGTAATAAGTGAGTTATGTTCTAGTATGTTCAAGAAATATTTGCTGGAAGAAATAGACTTGGTATTGAACAATATTAATGATAAATTATGTATTCCTATGCGCAGCGAATATGGTATTAGAGATAAATTGATTTAGGTATATCTTATCATTGTGATTAAAGATCCTAAATTTTTTGAGGAAAGACGCCCAACAATTAATCAAAACTGGATGTTTCTGCTTAGTATAATGCATGTGAGGGTTTGTGAGGAATGGGAAGGGGCTTGAGTGGTTTCTCATAGAGGACAAAGTTAATAAAAGTGATGAGGAGAATGGAAGGGATGGAGAAAATAAATGTGGAAATGAAGATGCCTCTGATCACAAACATAACTCGGCATGACTTAAGTACTAGATGTTAGGTTTTGTTATAAACTATGTTTTATTTTCCGTGGCCCATTAAGGTAAGGAATGGAAAATTTAGATATGATAATACTTTGTTAAAGATATACATACTTTATTAGTAAGAATAATAGATGACAAATATAACAGTTATTAAGAATACTTGTGAAGAAATTATTGTATATATAT
>MU227649.1:9004406-9041273 GCA_018584345.1 Thuja plicata
AGTAAATATGTTAGACTATATTAATATCTCATTTAGGATTTTTTACATTCTTTTAGTATTTTATTATAAGATGATTGTAGGATGACAGTGTTTTCAGATTACTTTTCCCCCTTAATATCAAGTTTCTAAATATTCCAGAATTTTGTGATTCTAGGAAAGGTAAAAAGAGGATAACATCATTTGTGATTTATTTAAGTAATGTTTTTATTCAAAGATATTATTTTCATTAATGGATACAAAGGATGGTATCCAATAGTGAACACTGAAATTAAACAGTAATATTTTTTGAGTAATAATCAACAAGCTTAGATACTCTCTATTTTGATAAATACATAATTTTGTGATTCACTATGTCTTTCATGATACTAGATATAAGTATGTATGTTGAGGAAGGTCTTTTTTAGTTTTATGATTGAAACAAGATTGATGGCTCTATGACAGGAAATCTAACTCCTATTAAGTTTAATAGAAATCATCAAGTAGTGAATGCCAGTTATTTGACTAATCTTGTATGGAAAGGCAACTAACACTAAGCTCTTAGAACTAATCTAGATGGGACAATATAGAATTGGTTTTTGTATTGTCACATGGTTTTGATAGGTACAAGTACATAGGGGCAGATTACTACTTATAGGGCAAAGAGAAAAAGGCTAGAATCAGTATGAGAGTTTGGGCGACAATTTTTCGAGTAAAAATATGGAACCAAATAGACCAAAATTTGATTATTGTAATATGAAAGATTGAGATATGTAACATGACAAAATGCCATCTATAATAAGGTTGAATTCCATTTTTTAGACTTGTTTAGTATGTCTAGGTTTTTTATTTTGGGCTACAACCGAAGGTTTTATTACTAGTTAAGGTTTTATTACTAGTTCTTTCTTGTAGATATGCCCTTTTGAACCAGGTTTTGTAAACTTCTTACATTCAATTAATAAAATATCAGCCAATGGCCCATTACTTTAATGTATAAAATGGTCTATTGTTATTTTTTTTATTGTTTGATGTTTCAAACGAGTAATAAAGATCAAGAGAATCATAAAAATGTCTCTTTCAACTACTACATTACCTTTCCATAAATTCCCCACGCATGGATTTGAACAGACTACAAAAAACAATGTCTCTTTCAATTCAGTTTTCCATAATATAAACTCCATTTCCACACGCCTTTTTCTTATAAAAAATTATATTATTGCATAGGCTAAACTAAAATATTAAATCTAGGAAGATATATAAAATTAAAAAATAGTAATCAATAGATCCTCATATTTCAACCTTGATAAGTCATTCAAAGCATAAAATTTTGGTTCTCATCTTCGCAACCGCTAAGCTCATACCTTTCTTAACCATGATAAGTTGCACAATGTGCAGGACATTCAATGTTCCTTTTCTCAACTTCGGAGCCTTTATAACCTTTCTGTCATTTACCCTTGAGAAGTCACACGATGGTTATCTCAACATCTTCTTAACTTCTCAATGGTTTGAAATAACCTTTGTGAAGCTGCACTAGGCCTCTTCATGACTTCTCAACATCATTTGCTTCTTTCTTTTCCTAGTTGAGAAGTGTTGCTTCGCACTAATTTCTAAATTCTCAACTTTGAAACAACGATTCTTCTCATGATAAAAAGACTCGAGAACTGGCGCAAAGACTCATTTTGCAACTTCTCAACATGAAAACCTAAAGGATGAAACCTCTCAACATGATTATCGATGTAGCATTTTTATTTATACTTGAGATGTTGCACATAACATTTATTTGAGACTTCGGAACCGCTAACCTATAACATTGACATAACATTGAGATGTTGAGAAACCCTAATGCACGACTTCACGACTTGAAAGACAACTTCCCCAAACGACTTGAGAAGTAATACATAACTATATTCATGACTTGAAAAGAGGGTTTTAAGCATGAATTCCTGATGATGAGCATTAGCAAATGTGATTTAACACAGAAATTATAACACTCAAATTCGACCAGAACTATAGAAGTAGAATTTAAACTTTACAGTTTACTAATAATTCAAGAAACATGTCTCACTAATAATAATACAATATGAAAAATATCTTCGTTCTGAATGAGTATGACAATTTCTAGGAAATTAGGAATTCACTATCCTTCAAATTTCAATATAGTAACAAGTTACAAAAACCATGAATAATAGTTTTGGAAATTATAAATGTAATATGAGTCAAGATTCAAGATGTAAACTATATAAAGTATCTGTACAAAATTTATGAAGTATACTATAAATACCTATTAACTAAATGCTAAATGATCACTTCACTGACTCAGTGAGTAGTCTGGCACTTTTATATCCCACATGGAATCCAACTCCTGAAATTGACTAGTAGTAACAGGTTCCTCTTCATTCTGAGTCGAGTATTCAAAATCAAAAAAATCTTCATCTTGATTCTGAGTCTGGGACTAAGATCCATCATTTTTCTCAAAACTAGCAATAGCACCACCATGTTTTGAAGTATCGTAAAGCACACGTCTTTCACACATGGAATTCCAAATTGCCAATGCCCTATCTTAAGGAAAATATTTAACGCTATATTGAGTTACAAACAAACTCAAGCAAATTTCCAAATTTTTGTCTAGTTTTTTTATGATATTTGGTTTCAAAAACCCCAATGCACTAAAAACTCTTTCATCTTCCACCAACCCCAGTATCATTGTTTGACATAAATCAACAAGTTTGAAATATCTTGATATTGAATCACACAATACTTCACTCTATTCTATCCTTTTCCAAAGCCTGGTTATTGCACCAGGTTCAAATGGATTCTCCAATTTTTTCAACTGTAATTTCATACATGATGCAAATTGTCTACATTTTTTTTTAAGATTATTTGAATCTAAAATTCCTTCAATTGGTTGTTCATTTCAATCTACATGTTTTGAAAACTCTCTCATCAATTCATCAATTTTTTTATGAAAGATATGTGCATTAGTTTGTGCATCTCTGAAGTTTTTTCCAAAAATGAGGAAACACACAACCCATGGCTTCAAGAATTTCTTCTCGAGGGAATCTTTCACAAATCTTAGTTGAAAGTTGGTATGAAATTGACTTCAAATTATGACTAAAAGATTTAACAATCATATCAAAATCTTTCTTTTTAATTGGAAGTAGACTGCCTCATTTTCCTGTCTTAGATTGGTGCATTGGTATTTCTTATCCTTTCACAAACACACATAAATCATTTTTTGCATTGAATTGTAAAAATTCTCATCATGATTCAAATCTGTAATTATCTGCCACCTAAAAAACTTTGGGCTTTGAAGTGTTGTGATATCTGAATACAGATCATCTAGGGAAATGCATATCATTCTACATAAACTGCTATACTCAAGGATATACATAGTTATGTCTTGGGCTTTCTTATCAAGTTTGTTCATTAAATCCAGCATGGGGAGAAGATTGAATAAAGTTAACAGAGTCTCTATATCACTAAACTTATGTAACAGATCAAGAGCTTTGTCTATTGTGAGGCGTTACTCATATATCAGTCTAATCAAGGATTGATATTTTATTAGGGCTCATTCTAGTGGTCCATGCAAAGAGAGCCATCTAGTCTCAACATCCTTGAGAATCTTGTTTCCTGGTGTTACTCCCACTAAAAAAATAAAAAATTCTGCAAAATGTTTAGGACTTTTGTAAAAGTAAGAGTATAGCTCACAAACTAGATCTTCAACTTTTGACACTGTAGGAAAATTGCTTACAATTTTATATGCTAAATTAATTCAATGGGCCATGAAATGTATGGCAAGCATGTAAGGTGCAATACTAGTTTGTAATCTTGCACAAAGACCATTCATTTGGCCATGCATTACTACAGCTCCATCAGCTCCAACACACACTAACTTCTTTCCAATTTTAAATTCATCCATACCATAAACTTCATTCAAAGCTTTCTTGACTTCAAAATATAATTTTTTTGTTGTTGAATTACCCCTCATTTTACGAACACAGAGTAGATGAGCTTGGCGGATATGTTATTTTCTTGAATACACATGCATACAAACCCAAGCAGTGTTATCTACTATAGTAACTTCATCTATTTATAATGAAATGAATCTGGATTGTTTTACTCTCCTATAAATTTTTCTTTTCCACCTCAGAAAGACAGTTTTCCATTTCCCATCTAGCATTTCTTGACCAATGTGACATAGGATAGTGAGGAACTTTAAAAAAAAGATAATAAATTACCATATTCTAAGAAGTTTCTCATAGGTTTTCCTCTGGATAGAATATGAAAAACAACACTCATCTGAACTGTGTTTGCCAATTTTTCATCATTGGCTGCATTTTAAACCCAAACTTGATTGGATTTACACTATTAGAATTTGTTGTCATTCTCTTCTTATGTTCTTCATATTCTATGGCATACTTAACATGAAGACATTATTCCTTTGATTTCCATCTCACTACTGATATTTCTTGTCAAGCTTAGCTACAACTTCGTCTCTCTTTTAGTTTTCCAAGTACAAATCTTACACATACATTCTGTTGGTTGTCCATCATTTTTTTAGATTAATTCTATGAACCAGTACTTTTCTACCCAATCAACCTTAAAATTTATTATCATTTCCCGCTCCTGCCCCATTTCTACTTTCCTTTTACTTTTCTTCTTACCAATATCAATATTATCTTCATTGCTAGTATTTTCATCCAACTGGTTATGCATGTCCCTTATAACATCTTCTGATGTGCCACCATTATTATCCTCACTTGATGCATTTTGATTTAACTCAATGATAACCATATCTTGTGGTGGTGGTACTGGTGAGCTATTGTGAATGGCTTTTGTACTTGCAATTGCATAAGTTGGAGTAGAAATGTTGCCAATTCCAAAGAAAGCCTTTATGTTAGTATCTCTAATTTTTTTGTGTTTTTATGGCCTCCCAATCTCTTCACTAACCTGAGGATTTGTACCCTTGTCTACCCTTCCAATCCCTTCACTACCTTGAGGAGTCTTACCCTTGTCTACCCTTCCAATCCCTTCACTTCCCTGAGGAGTCTCACCCTTTTCTACCATTCCAATCCCTTCAATTCCCTGAGGAGTCTTAGCCTTGTCAACTTCTAGGCTTTGCCCTTCATTTTTAATCCCTTCACTTCCTTGAGGAGTATCATTCTTGCCCATGTCTGACATGGAAATCCCTTCAGTTCTATCACCATAGTGAGAATTCTGAGTCTCAACCTCCCCTGACATCTCAATCCCTCCACTAGCTTGAGGATACTTAGGATAGTCATCCTTGTCTGACATCTTGGCCTCTCACTAGTCACTAGGATTCTAGGAATTAAAATTATTAGCAATACTGTGATGTCTAAACAAATAATTTATTACCTTGGTCCTTTACGCTTTCTTTGAAATGTTGAATCATTTTTTTACTGTTGCATGATTGTAATTTGTAAATCGAGCCCTTCAAACTTTTGTAATGGGACACGAATAGACTATAAAAAATTTGAAATTGTGTTTAAGTTTTCAAACTTTTAATAAACTGATTTGAATTTATATCAATGCATGATTCGAATTTCCATTTTTTGTGAATTTGCGGGCTTTTCAAAAATACATTAACATCTTGATTTAAGTGTGGTGAAAAATGTGTCGACATGTTCAATGCACACTCTAGGAATTAACAAACGGTTGGCGAAATAGGTCCTGGTCAATATAACAATCCCGACGAATATAACGATCATCCACCAAGAAATGTAAATTTTTGGGGGTGAAATGGGCCGACTCATTCAATTCATAATTAATAATCATTGGAAAAATAGGATCTGCTCGATAGAGTTTTTGTAAAATAACGAGTGAATTAAGAGGTCATTAAAAGAACCACATCAGACTGATTAAAGGTGAATATACCGGTCAACCACGTCAAATGGAAAAATATTAATGGTGATTCGAAAGACTATTGACTCATTACCATGTTAAAATTGGGTGATTTGGGCCACCGTGTATCGGGCATGATTCGCCAAAATGAAGTGTTAATATTCCCAGAATTTTCCAAAAGGTGAATATTCACCTCTAAAAAACACTTTGATTCACATATATACCTTCTTGAATATTATCCTTATGTTTTCATCTTAATGATGTACATTCTATAATTAATTTTGAGGTCTCAACAAACATTGGAAATCCTTCAGCTTTATGTCATCCATTATATGATATCTCTTTTCCAACACCATGGCTTTGTTTTTAATCATTCTTTGTTAAACATTATTCATGCCAACATGCCCATAGTTGGTATCTAAGATAAGCTCATATATATACATAATTTGGGATGATGAAATGATGCATTGAACTCATACCCCATGTCTTTAGCTCTCTTTTTCATTTCCTTTATAGGATGTGAAAACCCCACAATTACCCAATTGTTTAATTAGAATAAGTTATTTGTGTTTATCTTACCTAGGTTTTCCATGATTAATGCGAATAATTACCTTTACCATTATTTGTGTATTACAATGATTTAAATGGTTTAGATATTGCACTTAATTATAAAGATGGCATAATTGAACCTTTTTTTATATATTTTTTATTTACTATAGGGTTCATTTGAGTACATACTTGGCTATGTTAGGAGTGTCAAACCTTTAGAAATGCCATAGAACTAGAACTGAAGATCATTGATCATTTATTAGAGTGTGTAGCTAAAGCTTCTACAACTTTTCTTCACTAAGTTAGTCACAAGACAATTATTTGTTAATTCACTCTCTAATCTCCTCACTATTTGAATTCCTTTTTTGATAAAACAATATGAGAAAAAATATTTAAAAGATGTAAAATTTGTAGAAATTCAAGTGCATGCAATGTCAATGGGTAGGTGAGAATTAAATGTTATGGTGATGGTGAGCTTTGTAGGAGTAAAAAAATACTAGGAGAGAGGAGCCAATAACTGTGTGGGGTCTAGAACATGTGATATTAGTGGACATGATAGGGACCCACATGTTACCACCTAGACCCCATTACATGTCACCAAAAGATTAAAAAGTCAAACAAAAAAACATCATTTCATAATAGATATTAAAATGCATTAGATAATGAGAAGTTTTGTTTTTTTATATATGCACCAAATAAAATATTAGGTTCACTTCCTATCGGACAAGAAACTTGTCCATCCCACTAACAGGTTTTGACATAGGTTAAAGTGGGTCATTTGGTACAAAAATGCAAAAGTATTCTGACTGAAACACAGATCATGTCCACTCACATACATGTCATCATTTAACCCTTAATTGAGGCTTTCCACCTCAACCACATTGTACGGTACAATAAAAACATTCTAGCATGGACAAACATCAACCCAAAACATGTTGATAGTTCCCACAACATTGCAACTACTAAGACATGTACTACCTACATAGATGTTACTACCCTAAGCTATTAGACAAGACCTTGTCACATCATTCCATACACCATGTATCTTAATTCCACCGTAAGTGCACATCTTGTGGTCACTTCAATGATAAACTACCTGCATTTTGAAAAAAAAACTTGTGTAAGGCCACCAATAATCATTAAAGGGAAATCAAATCATAAATGAAAGCAGTGATCAAATGAATTCTTAAAAGTAAAGCTTAAAATTCAAAATTAGAATTGATAAGAGTGCACAAATTAAAGACACCACACCAACACAACAAGCTTCTATCATACAAGTAGACTTGAAACCATCTTATTCATCCCATTCAACACCCAACAAAGAGCACAAAGAAAGAAGAGCACAGTGCAAAAATAATTGAAGCTAATTTTCCAAGTATGTAGGTGTTTATTACTGGTTTCTATTATTTCTATATTATCCTTGTAGTTCAATACTGCTTCCTGTAATTTCTATATTACCTTTGTTGTTCAATTCACTCTCATGTACCTATCTATTTTATTATTTCTTTCATATTAATTTCATTTTTAGTTTTCCATACCCTTACTGGTTGTTCACATCCTCATGGTTTTTTGGGATTCCTCAACATTCTATTCACCTTCACTTTTCTATTATTTCTATATTAACCTTACTGTTCAATTCATATCCACATTTCTATCCTTTCTACTACTTCATTCATATTCATTTCAGTTATACTTTTGTATACCCTTATTTGTATTGGTACTGTTACCCAAAATTTCCCATTACATGACAATTCTGGCTACAAGTGGAGAAAATGTGGCCCCCATGAGGGTAGAGCCCAGCTTGTATGTTTCTATGTTCTGCCTGGTCTTAATCTTGTTCCTCTACAGTTTTATAAGTCTTTGGTTTTCTCTTTTCTAAGAAATAACCTAAATGATGATTAAAAACCCTAGGTTCTTTAGTGGTCATTATGTTTTCTCATTACCTTTTTCCACTTAAGGTTCCTATTCTTCACGTGTTTTAAAATTGTCCACGATGATCACCTTTTATGTTCAATCGCGCAGTCTCACTGAATTTATAATGAACAGTCATGTAGTCGCGTTGTAGTTGTTATGAAGTCATTTAGCTCTGTGAGTGAGTGGGTGAATGGATTATCACGTAGTCATGCAATCACGATGGTTTTGCATAATGTTACCTTTTAGCTCACGAGTGTGCGATCAAATGAAAAGGATCATCGCTCACTTGCTGGGGGTTATGTTTTACTCATCGCTCACTCACCATGAAATTTCACTTTATGCCTTTGAGTTTGTGAGTGTGCGAGCAAAGTAATTTTATGCTTGTCTCTCACTCGCTGAGCCAAACCACTTAACATCTAAAGTTCTATGAGCACGTGATTAAAGGAAATGGATGTTGTTGTTTACTCATGATGGACCGTTCACATAAAGCTTATTGTTCTATGAGTGCGAAACCGAAGGAGTTGTGCTCCATCGCTCACTCGCTCATGTTTAGAAATTGATAATGAAATTTGTGCGAGTGCGCGAGAAAAGGAAGTTGTATGTTGTCTCTCACTCACCAAGGCTTAGCAGTTAGCAAATTTTGGACTGCAAGTGAGCGATGCGGCTAGTGATATGTTCTCAGAAGGGATTCTCACTCACTTGCGAGGAGAAAAGATCAAGTCAAAAGTTTGTGCGAGTGTATGATAAAGAGAAAATTCAAACAACAGCTAGTCATCATTCATTCACATAGGTTGAACATAAAAGGAAAAAAAGTGCTATGAGTAAGTGACTGGATAAAAGGAAGAAGCTTTCTCGCTCACTTGTAAACAAATTTTTCAATTCCTGGTTTATGTTGCAAGTGTGCAATAGAGTGCCACGTGGATAAATAAAATCTGCTTTCAAAGACAGAGTAAAGATGGAGATAAAGATCAATGACTGTGTTTTAAATAGGAAAACAAGTCTTCTTCTGGGCCGTTGATATGGAAATTTGTGCCACCTATGACCTTTATTTTCAAATATTCAAATGTTCAAATCTAATTGTAAGTTTTCATGGCAGTGGCGTGGTCTTTCAATTTGCAGATAAAGAGATGGTTCAAGCCGACTTCTCTGATCGCATTTATGGCAATGGGAAAGATATTCAAGTCTGTATCTGATCGAATGGGATATTTATAAGATGCATTTATAAAAAAAGTGACAATCTTAGGGTTCTAAATTATTTTATGCAGATCTATTGTAACCCTAATTCCTAAGAATTGGATTGACTCTTGAGCCTGCATGCTAGAGAAGCATGTATTTAAGTAGTTTTGAGATCTTTTAGAGCTTAGAATTTTCTAGCTGGTGTAAGATTTTCTGTGACATTTTCCCTACCCTCAGGTCTTCATCATCTGGTATCCTTTCATTGAATTCCAAATTTTGTATGAGCTTTCTGTGGCATTTTTTCTGCCCTCAAGTTTTTACTTGTCTGTACTTCTCTTACTCGATGTAATACAATGCTTTTATTAGAGAAATCTCAGAGTTCTTGAGCCTTCCTTTCTTTCAGCATCTTTGTGTACTATTGTGTCTGATTTGATTTAGGTAATCCTGTGGATTTTTTTCATCTCTAGTTACTTTGTCTCATTCCTGTGCCTACTTGTTGGAGTGAATGTTTTCTTTCAAGTCACATTCTATGTCTACTTTCTTGGAAAAGCTATTGTTTGTGAAATCTTCTCTTTCCTTGAATAGCTTCTTTCCATTCTAGACCTCTCTATGAAATAATTATGAAAGCCTATTCAGAAAGATTGCGTTCTATTAGAACTGATAAATCTTCATGCTAGTTTAGTCACTGTGTTATGTTTCATGTTACCTTCGGTGTATCACCTAGTAGGATAATTTTATTATCAGTTATTTTCCTTCCAAGCATTCCTTCTATCCCTTTCTCCTCCAAGTTTACTTTTCCATGTCCAAAGAGTATATTAGGTGATTATCCAAGAGGAAACAACCTAGAACCTAGAGGCTTCACTCTAGTTAGCAAAGGTCCCACAACCTAGAAGTGATTCCCATGTTGTACTAGATTATCAAGACTACAAGAGCTTGAATAGGATGTAAAATCTAGTGCCTAACATTTTTGGCATGCCCGGTGGGACCCATTTAAGAAGTTCATATTCAAAGCTATGCTATCTCTGATATGTTGACTGCATAGAACTGACCTCAAGAGGCTTTCTTCAAAAGAATATCTGGCAGATCCATTGGTGTAAAGAATAGAAGATCCAGTCATGTTCAAAGTTTATGAGAAAAGTTGAGACAAGAAGCTCAAAGATTTTTGAGTTCTTACAGATTCCCCTGACAAGGAATTAGCAGATCATCTCAGAGAACATCCCCTACAAGGAGGGTATAGTCTACACCATCTACATAAAAAATAATACCTTTGCCTTTTCACTCTAGAAGAAGAGGAATATCTCTAACCAGAGAGCTACAAGTAGATTCAGCTCCACTACCTAGCCCAAATACAACTCATTCAGTTTTTTCTCAGTAAGTCACAGTTCCTACAATGGCCAGACAATTTTCCTTTATGCCCTTTAATCAAGGGATTCCATTGAAATTTTCTCAACATGATGATGTGCCCTTAGCAACACTCAAAATTCTACCTGATTTCACAAGTGAAGTACAGACAACAGCTTGTGAGCACATAAGAGATGTGGCTACCATTTGCAGTGTGCATCATATTACAGAAGAAGACATGGATACCAAGCTACTTGTAGCCTATTTCAAAGGTAAGGCCTTAGAATGGTTTATAACTCTTGCTGTTGGTTCAATTTATTCATGGGAAAGACTAGGAGAATCATTAAGTAAATATTTTGAGGATAAATCAAACTACTTATCTCTGGTTGAGAAAATAGCAACCATAAAGAGAGCTCCTCAATAACAAATGATAGACTTAAATAATAGATTCCTCAAGACATGGAATAGAATCCCTATCTTAGTGAGACCTTCAGCTGACCATGCCTTCCTATAATTCTTGAAAAGTCTCAATAGAAATATCTCTATGATGATTCAATCCATGGGAGGAACCCCATTACCTGAAGCTTTTGACATAGCAGTCAGGGCTGAAAAATGTTTAATCCAAGTAGGCATGACAACCCCAAGGCCACCCATGCCTATTTTTCGAGCATTCAGCCCAATATGCCTTTGAGGATCCATCCATACACTCCTATACCCAATATAGTAACACCTCAGGTCAGCACTAGCTATGAGGAATCCAAAGTTAGCCCTTCCTAAGAGCTACTTGAATTAAGAGGTATTCAACAAGAAATGAAAAATTGTTGCAAACAATGAGCAATGAGTTGAATAGCATAAAGAAGCATAACCAAGGGAATAGACTACCCTTTAAGCCATAAAACAAAAGTCCCAACCAGTAATATCAAAATCAGGGATAACCCTATCAGTAGAATAGGCCACCATATTAAGGGAACTACCAAGGTCAAAGGTAGAACTTCAATCAAAGGCCATTCCAACCTTATAAACCCACACCCCTTAGCTCTACAAATCTAAAAAGAGATATGGTTCCAAGTTAGAACAATCTTGCATCATACAATGAGTGGTGTTTTCCTTGCAATCCACCCCACAATTAGGCTACATGCTTGAATGGGTGGATGAATCAGGCATTAACGGTTCAGGATGCTTCACATACCAAATCAGAAGCCTCTTCTAGTGGAGCAATTCCTCAGCAAGATGCACAACCAGATGAGACTACTCTTTTTAATTGGGAGCAACAAGATTTCAATGGAGTAAACGTTGAATCCCCAATTGCTACCAACACTCGGTAAAAAAGAAGAGCCCAAGACATGGAGAAAATAGAGGATGGAGCTAAAGCTTATACATCTCCAGATACATCACCATCTTCTCCCCCTGTTATATTAAATAATGTTCCTACCATTCCAATAAAAGAGAGTCCATCTCCCAAGGAGGTTAAACCCACACTAGTGAAAGCACACCAAAGAGTACACACAACAGTGCCCTTCAACATTGTAGACAATATGAAAAAGATGAATATCACTATGTCTATGTGGGACTCCTTGGCTATTCCAAGGTAGCTTGAGATCTTAAGGAAGGCTATGAATGAAGGAAAAACACCTCAAAAGCTTACAAGTGAAGTTGCTAAGCCAGTGTTGGTCAGCACTGATCAAAAGAATGAGACTTCAAGTAGAAACTCCAAGCCAGATGTCATACAAGGTAGGAATCTGAATCCACCCCCCTTTTATGTATCATTAATTATTAGAAAATATTTAGTACATAATTTTATGGTAGATAGTGGGGCTACTAGCTATGTCATGCCCAAGAAGGTAGTTGACCAATTAGGACTTAAATATGAACCTTTCCAAAAGAAGGTGACCCAACTTGATGGTTCCTGAGTAGACACAGAAGGTGTAGCTAAGGATACAAGCTTGATCCTACATGCAAGTCCCAATTTCTCTATCCTACTTGACATATACATCATAGACCTCCCTACTCTATTTGCCATATGTTTATCAAGGGAGTTCATAGCCAAGATAGGAGGCTATCTTTCTTCTGACTGGTCTCACATGATTTTCCATACTAGATATGGAACCAAGGTTACCATCAAGTATGAATCATTGGAATCACACCATATAGAACCTTATGTGTCCAATGTACTCAATGCAAGTTGTCTTTCACTTGATAGTAATGACTTCCCAATCATCAAAGAAACAAACACCAAGATAGAAAATATCCCAGAAATCTATCTAGATGAATTGGAATAAGAAAGAACCTTAGAGGCCCAAGCCAGTGTTGTTTGGGATGCTGGTTTGGGAAATTTCTTAATGCAAGAAGATAATCTCACAGAGCCAAGTCTTAAGAAAGATATCAATGAAGCATCAAAGGATGATAGCAATCAAGTTTGGGAGCTATTCTTCAATGGTGCTAGAATTAGACATGGATCTGGTGGTGGTGCTATGCTAGTCTCCCCAGAAGGAGAAAATCATTACGCAACTTTTAGGTTTAGCTTCTCTTGCACTAGAAATACTATTGAATATGAAAGTCTAGTGAATGGACTAGAGTGGGCTAGAAAAAGGGGAATTAAGGCTCTAAAATTTTGTGGTGATAGTGAACTAGTAGTCAGCCAAGTAAGAGGGATAAGTGAAACTAAGAATGAAACAATTAAATCATATAAGCACTGAGTGTGGTATGCAATTGAAGATTTACATGCTTTCAAAATTGTTTCTATCCCTAGAAAATTGAACCAGAACGCAGATAGATTAGCTACTATTGGATCTCTTTATGACATTCCTAATAGCATTTCAAAGGAAAAGGATCAAAAACATATCAAAGTAGTTGTTAGGCCTTCTATCCCTGAAAATAATGTTAATTGGAAATTATTTGACAATGATGAGAAAATTTTGCAGTTCTTATTTGAAGAGGATGACTTTTTAGAGCATAACCAAGATAGATTGATGCAGAACTATGGTGACCAAGTAGTACAACTTAGATCAGATAAAATGCCAAAAGGCCTTGTCACCCTGGAATCTGTCTTCAATAGAGATGACCAAGCTTAGAAGAGTAAGGTGGGTCTAATAGTTTAACAATAACATTGCACTGATTTAGAGATGGAGCCAGGAAAGAGTTTGAAGTTTGAAAAAGTGAATACTGATTAAGAAAATTAGGCTTATGCCCAATTATTTCAAGAATTTAGTGATATATTTTCCTGGCAGTATGAATACCTCAAGGGTTTCAACCCAGCACTTTCTCAACACACCATTGAATTGGAACCAAATGCCAATCCAGTCAGATAGAAGCAAAGGCCTATCAATCCTAAGCTTGAACCACTCATGCACAAAGAAGTGCTCAAATTAATTGAAAGTGAAATCATTTACCCCATAAAACATACTAGTTGGGTCTCCAACCTTTTTTCTATCAGAAGGAAGAATGGAGAGTTGAGAATATGTGTTGACTTTAGGGACCTTAATAGGGCATCCCTAAATAATCATCATCCATTGCCATCTATGGAGAAAATTTTATAATGTCTCTGGATCATAATGTTTCTCACTGTTGGATGGCTATTCAGGGTACAATCAGATCTTGGTTCATGAAGAAGATCAATATAAGACTGCATTTACAACCAAATGGGGAACCATGGCTTATCATATTCCTTTTGGTTTGTCTAATGCAGGTGCTACTTTTCAAAAGGTAATGGATATGGCCTTTGAAAGTCTCATGTACAATTTTGTACTGGTCTATTTAGATGATATAACTGTTTATTCTAAACATGCAACAGACCACATCAAACATCTAAGGAAAATATTTGAAAGGTGTAGGGAGTTTGGGATCTCTTTTAATCCCAATAAATGTGTGTTTGCAGTCCATGAAGGAAAATTGTTGGGATATATTATGTCCAAACAAGGAATCACAATTAACCCTGAGAGGATTGCAACTATTCTATAATTACCCCTACCACCCCATAAGAAAATCCTTCAATATTTCATAGGAAGGATTAACTTTGTCAGGCATTTCTTGCCTAATATTGCAGATTTACTAAATCCTTTGACAACTATGTTAAAGAAGAATTCAATCTTCAACTGGAGAAAAGAGGGGAAAGCTAATTTCCAAGCCATTAAAGAGGCTTTGACAAAAGCTCCTACTTTGTTGAACCCTGATTTCAGTAAGGGTTTTATCCTTTATGCTTATGGGGGTTCTGATGTCATATCTGCAATGTTGAATTAAAATAACTTTAGAGGATTGGAGCAACCTATTGTTTTCTTTAGAAAATTTTTAGAAGAATATGAGCAAATATATTCTTTTGTGGAAAAAAATGTACTTGTGGTGAAAAGCCTAAAGAAGTTTAGATATCTATTGACTCGTAGCAAGGTGCAATTAAGAGTCATTCACCCAAGTGTCAAGGACTTCTTGCTTTCCAAGGACTTGAATGAGAAAAGGGTTGGTTGGATCACCAAGGTCATGGAATATGACATTGATATCCAGGTCACCAAACTAGTCAGAGGAAGAGGTCTTTGTGGACATTTGACAGAGGATGAGAATTCAAGGAATACAAAGCAAGTGAATGCATCTTTAGTTGTGCATTCAATGGAAAAATATGCCAAGGCATCAGGTTGGTTGCCTAACATGGTTCATTTCTTGAAGATAGGAAAATGTCCTGAAGATTTAGATTTAGTCAAGAGAAGGCATTAAAGACTGTAGTCTATCCCCTTCGTGCTGATAGATGGGATTCTCTTCATGAAGGATCATAATGGTATCCTTTTAATATACATAGATTCAAATCAAGTGGAAAATGTCCTGAAGGAATTTCATGATGGATCTTCTGGAGGTCATTTTTCTCTTAGGACCACTGCCTTTAAAATCATGAGGACTGGATACTATTGGCCATCTATCTTTAAGGATCATCATGATCATGTGAGAAAATGCATGAAGTGTGCCATGTTTGTAGGAAAAGAAAAAATTGTAGCTCTACTCCTCAAACCAATCAGAATAGAGAAACCTTTCATGAAATGGGGCATTGATTTTATAGGCCTAATAAATCCTCCATCTAGTGCAAGAAATAAATGGATCATAACTGCAATAGATTATTTTACTAGATGGACAGAGGCTATTGCACTGAAAGAGACCAATGAGAGTGATGTTCTAAGCTTTTATGATGACATCATTCACATATTTGGTACTCCAAATTCAATCATATTAGATAATGCGCTTGCATTTATAGGTCTAAAAGTGACAGAATGGGCAATTAAGAATGGTATTTATCTGAATACTAGTTCCAACTATTACCCTTAGGGTAATGGTCTAGCAGAGTCTACAAATAAAAAAATTGATTAGGATTATCAAGAATAATTTGCAAGAAAATCAAAGAGACTGACACTCCAAGCTTAAGTCTTCCTTGTGGCTAGATAGAATAACCCCAAAGAAGATCATTGGGAATTCTCCTTATATGCTGGTTTATGGAAAGGAGGCCAAATTGTCCATCTCATCAAAATTTCCAGCATTGGACCTTTCCACCCAACTTATTCTCTTTGAAGAAGGAGATCCCTTAAAGGTAAGGCATTCTAAAATCATGGAGCTAGAAGAAATTATAGATAAATCTATGCAAACCATGGAGTTTCAGCAGATATAGGTCAAAATGAACTTTGACAAGAGGGCCAGAGCTAGAAACTTTAATGTTGGGGATATAGTCCTTAAGTGGGATGAGTATAAATCAAGGCAAGGAAAGAATTCAAAGTTTGATTCCTTATGGGGGGGACCATTTGTAATCATAGAGTGCAAGGAGTATAATTCATTTCAAATATCAACTCTTGAAGGAGATGCCTTGCCAATATCAGTTAATGATTTTCATCTCAAGCCCTGTTTTGAGGTCTGTCCAACTCTATAAGTAAGTCTCCCTGTTTTTTTTTTCTTGCTTTCTAGGTTAGTTTTCCCTACTTTCCTCCAAGTGATTGTGCATGGTCAGTTGTTATTTCTACTTGTACATCCTTTCTTGTTTTGGCTTCTTGTTCCTCCTAGTTTCTTCCTCCTGCTTCCAAAAGTTTTTGTGTGCTCAAATGCAGACTCCTTTGACCAATGGAATGTCATAAGGCCACTAGTTTTATATATCTACCATGCTGACATCTAGAAGAAATCGACAAGAATGTTACCCAAAATTTTCCATTACATGATAATTTTGGCTAAAAGTGGAGAAAATGTGGCTCCCACGAGGGTAGATCCCAGCTTGTATGTTTCTGTGTTCTACTTGGTCTTAATCTTGTTCCTTTGCAATTTTATAAGTCTCTAGTTTGATCTTGTATGAGAAATAACCTAAGTGATAATTAAAACCCCTTGAAGCCTCTTAAACCCTAGGCACTTTAGTGGTTGTTATGTTTTCTCATTACCTATTGCCACTTAAGGTTCCTATTCTTAACATTTTTTAAACTTATCCACGACAATCACCTTTTATGTTCAGTTGCACTGAATATATAATGAATAGTCATGCAATTGCACAATCGTGGTGTATTTGTTATGAAGTCATTTATCTCTACAAGTGAGCGGGTGAATGGATTATCATGTGCTTGTGCAGTCATGATGGTTTTGCATAATGTTACCTTCTAGCTCGCGAGTGTGCGATCAAAGGAAAATGATCATTGCTCACTTGCTGAGGGTTATTGTTTTCTCATCACTCACTCGCCATGAAATTTCACTTTATGCCTTTGAGTGCGCGAGTGTGCGAGCAAAGTAATTTTATGCTTGTCGCTCACTCGTTGAGCCAAACCACTTAACATCTAAAGTTTTGTGAGCGCGTGATTAAAGGAAATGGATATTATTGCTCACTCACAATGGACCGTTCACATAAATCTTATTGTTCTGTGAGTGTGCGACCAAAGGAGTTTTTCTCCATCGCTCACTCGCTCATGTTTATAATTTGATAATGAAAGTTGTGCGAGTGCGTGAGAAAAGGAAGTTGTATGTCATCACTCACTCGCCAAGGATTAGTGGTTAGCAGATTTTGGACTGCGAATGAGAGATGCGGCTAGTGATATGTTCTCAAAAGGGGTTGTCACTCACTTGCGAGGAAAAAACATTAAATCAAAAGGTTGTGTGAGTGTGTGATAAAGAGAAAATTCAAACAATAGCTAGTCATCATTCATTTGCACAGGTTGAACATAAAAGGAAAAAAGTGTTGTGAGTAAGTGACTGGATAAAAGGAAGAAGCTTTTTCGCTTACTCGCAAATAAATTTTTCAATGCCTGGTTGATGCTGCAAGTGCGCGATAGAGTGCCACATGGCTAAATCAGATCTGATTTCAAAGATGGAGTAAAGATGGAGATAGAGATTAATGACTGCATTTTAAACAGGAAAATAAATCTTCTTCTAGGTCATTGATACAGACATCCATGCCACCTGTGACCGTTATTTTCAAATATTCAAATGTTCAAATCTGATTGTAAGTTTCCATGGCAGTGGTGTGGTCTTTCAAGTTGCAAACAGAGAGATGGGTTAAGCTGACTTCTCTGATCACATTTATGGAAATGGGAAAGATATTCAAGTCTATATCTGATCGAATGAGATATTTCTAAGATGCATTTATAACAGAATTGACATTCTTAGGGTTCTAAATTGTTTTATGCAGATCTATTGTAACCCTAATTCCTAAGAATTAGATTGACTCCCAAGCCTGCGTGCTAGAGGAGCATGTATATAAGTAGTTTTGAGATCTTTTAGAGCTTAAAGTTTTCCAGCTGGTGTAAGATTTTCTGACATTTTCCCTGCCCTTAGGTCTTCATCATCTGGTATCCTTTCATTGAATCCCAGATTCTGTATGAGCTTTCTGTGGCATTTTCTCTGCCCTCAAGTTTTTCCTTGTCTGTATTTCTCTTACTAGATGTAATACAATGCTTTTATTAGAGAAATCTCAGAGTTCCTGAGCCTTCTTTTCTTTCAACATCTTTGTGTACTATTGTCTCTGATTTGATTTAGGTAATCCTGTGGATTTTTTTCATCCCTGGTTACTTTGTCTCATTCTTGTGCCTACTTGCTAGAGTGAATTTTTTCTTGCAAGTCACATTCTGTGTCTACTTTCTTGGAAAATCTATTGTTTGTGAAATATTCTCTTTCCTTGAATAGCCTCTTTCCATTCTAGACCTCTCTGTGAAATACTTATGCAAGCCTATTAAGAAAGATTGTTCTATTAGATCTAATAAATCTTCATGCTAGTTTACTCATTGTGTTATGTTTCATGTTACCTTCGGTGTATCACCTAGTAGGATAATTTTCTTGCCAGTTATTTTCCTTTCAAGCATTCCTTCTATCCCTTTCCCCTCCAAGTTTACTTTTCCATGTCCAAAGAGAAGATTAGGTTATTATCCAAGAGGAACCGGCCTAGAAGCTAGAGGCTTGACTTCAGTTAGCAAAAGTCCCACAACCTAGAAGTGATTCCCATGTTGTACTAGATTGTCAAGACTATGAGAGCTTGAATAGGGTGTAAAATCTAGTGCCTAATAGGTACGTTCATGTTAATTTCACTTACATTTTTCTATACCCTTACTTGTACTATTTCCTTCATGTTTATTTCAGTTAAAGTTTTCTAAAGAGAAAAAAGAAAGCAGATGACAGTGCATAAATAATTGAAGTTAATTTTCCATGTGTGTATGTGTTGATTATTGTTTTCTATTTTTCCTATATTATCCTTGTTGTTCAATACTCCTTTCTAATGTTTCCTTCATGTTCATTTCAGTTACATTTTTCTATACCCTTATTTATATTGTTTCCTTCATGTTCATTTCACTTACACTTTTCTATACCCTTATTTATACTTTTTCTTTCATGTTCATTTCACTTGCACTTTTCTAAACCCTTACTAGTTGTTTCACATCCTTACAGTTTGTTTCGATTCATTGGAATTCAATTCAATTTCACCTTTTTATTATTTCTATATTTTAATCGTTTCTCATTTCATTTTCAGCTATCTATCCATATCTATCTTATCTATCCTTTCTACTATTTCCTTCTTATTCATATATATATGTATATATAATGTTTACTTGCATATTTACGAGCTTGACCTAGTTTTTCTTGTATTGTCTCCTTCTTATTTGTCTAATTTATAGATCTCCTATCATTCACTGCCTATTTTACATCCTCTTGGTATCCTACCACAAATTACACTAATAATGGTAGTCATTATGTAGACGACACTGAACAATTCACCATGATCTAATCCAGACAACGAACATGGACACAAATCGATGTTGATATTAGTAACAGAGGTCAACACTATCAAATTGTCAAGAATTATGAATACGATAGGGATAACTATTTGGAGGTCCGTAGAAAAATGAAAAGTCTAGATCTTATAGAAACATGTCCTCCAAATGATGTAGACAAAGATATCCTAGCATATATCTATAAAACTTCCTCTTTACCCCACAAACTGACTCCCCACATAGAATGCCTAGTGGAGATCCCATATCCATGAATTTGAGCACAAAAAGAATGGCTTGCAAGTCATTCTCATCTTATTGACCATTTATTTTTTTCTCCATATCCTTGTGATGATCTTCTTCTACTTACACATCTTGTTTCTATTCTTATCTATTCAATGTCATTCTAGAATCATGGCACACCAACTATCTGAATAGATATTTATTACAAGGATATGGTCCACAACTCAGAGAGTGCTCAGAAATTATTTCATGGAAACATATCCTTTAAATATTAGTTACGGACCAAATCCCATCTTGGGTTTTTACCAAGGTATTAATTAAAACTCAAATTGCTTTCTTTCTTGCACTTCCTTGTCGTATCTATACTCAAAATATTATGTGGAAAGAACCCAGATTAGCTACACCACCTCATCTAGTTGACCTAGATGGTTTTGACCATGACTCACTACAAGTGTGATTGTTAGGTTTGTATATGTCTTACTATTTATCCTCTCTATTGTCATATCTACGCCATAGTAATGCATAACTATCATAGAAAGTAAACAAACAACATGTCCATACATCTATCAAACAAAAATAAATCCAAATAAGGGAATCATTCCTCCTATGTTCAAGCATCACAATCACATTAAACTAAACTATCAATCAATTTGAAAATGCACAAAAATTTCTGAAGCATTAATGTTCATATTGTTTACCAAGCATCACTATACAAAATTCCATGGTTAGCTGGTTTCATTTCATACCTACACATTGTACACTCTACTACAATTTTAGTATCACATTGCAAATTAATAATCTTCATCAACGTTGTCTTAACAATATTTCTACTAATTAGAAATGGTTTCCTTTCTAATGCATATATTATTATTGTAGGCCAGATGAGGAAGTCAGGTCATTTGAAGGAGAAGGGGCCATTTCTACCCAAAAGAGAAATAGCAAGGTTGTCTTCCCATAAAAGAGGTGTTCACTTCCCTCCAGATCCTAAAGCCACCCTCCCATTCTAATAAATTTGTAGCCTCTTGAAATCAATTCATATCCTGTTACACCGATAGAGAGGGATATTACATATGTGACAACACCTAAATTCATGGTGGTCTGCAACTGATATGGATGGGTAACTCAAAGATATTGAGTAAAATGGCATGTTCATAAGGGAAGCATCAAAGAAATGGGGTATTCCAACAACCACTCTCTCTAAATGGTTGGGTGGTTTCACAACCACATTCAAGAAAGGTCCCCCAACCATCCTCACCCCTGAAGAAAAATACCATATCATCCAGTGGTGCCAAGAGATAGATACAATGGTTCATGGGATTGAGATTGTCAACTTGAGGGAAGTTGTGGCTCATATATGTGAGATGAGACCCACCCTTTTCAAGTACAAAATTACTAGTAAGTCACGGTGGTCGGGTTTTAAGGCCCATCATCTAGAACTGACACTATGGATAGCCGAAGGCCTTGACAAAGATAGAGCAGTGAATCAAAGACCAGTTGTTGTGGCTACTTTATATACTTTGTCAAAATCATACACTACAAATCCTTATGGACCTTCTCGCATATGGAATTGTGATGAAACTGGCATGTAGGTGGGCATAAATGGGGCTATGATGGTACCTACTAGAAGAGGAAGTCATAACATCTCCTACATAATTCCCAAGAGTCATGAATAGATTACCATTATTTGTTGTGTGAATGCTTCCAAGAACACCATTCCACAATTCTACTTGTTCAAAGGAAACAAGAAGTTGCAGAATTACATTTCAAAATGAGAATTGAGTGCTTGAATGGAAACTAAACAACATTTTTATATGACCAAGGATATCCTCCTAAATTGGTTACACCACTTTTCGTGGTCTATTCTAGGAGGTGTTTCAGCCACCAATAGACATTTGTTAATATTTGATGGTCATGGAAGCCATGTTGTTGTGACTACCATCCAAGAGGCCTGGATGCTTGGAATTGACCTTTTAACATTTTTGGTACACAAATCTCACAAACTTTAGCCCCACGATGTGATTTTATTTTCTCTATTCAAAACAAAATTTAAAACGGAATGAGCCTTATGGTTGGAAAGGTTCCTCAATGTTGAAATCAGAAGGGCATAAGTAGGAGAGATTGGCAGAAAATCTTTGACAAGGGTATTGATTGTGTGAAACATTGCAACAGGATTCAAAAGGACATAAATATGGCCCCTCAATTCTCATGCGCTCATGGAGGACATGCAGCCCAGAAACACATTTGAAATTAATGGTGGTGAAGATGTTTGTGCAGTGCAAAACATGCTAATCCTATCTACACTTGATGTGTCAAATGAAGATGTGGCAGAAAACATAGCTCAATGTCGTCATTCTGATTCAAATTTACAAGTGGATTGTAATTAGCTAGTAGAGAATGCAATGAAAAGCCTTGGAATGCCATTAGAGAGAATAGCACCTGCATGGTTGGTACAAGAGGCTGTGAATCTAGGTGTGGACTTGCAAGGCCAAGAAGAATATTCCTCTTTCACTTTCACTACACCACCCACCGTTATTGTGCCAAACATTATGCATTACTATGTTGAATGTACACTACCGAATACTGACATAGATGCATATATGACACAAAAACATGTGAATGTGGGATTGAGAAAGATGAAATCCTACTGTTAGAAGTAATTCAAACACTAGGTTCTCAACAAGAAATATTGTTCACCAAATTATTAAAGTTTCTCATTCACATCTTCAACCAAAAGTAGGTCAGGGCAGCTGATAAAGGGATCTTATTGAGTTAGAAATCCCAGCTGTTAACATCTAATGATCACATAGAATTATTGATAGATCACGAACTAAGGAAGAAATAAATAGAGGACATAAAAGAGAGGAAGAAAGAGTAGAACATAGAAAATAAGGTTGCACACAAATTGGAAAAGGAAAAGAAGGATGAGGAGATAAAATAAAAGAAGATTCTATGTAAGGCAAAAGAAAGGTTAAAACAAGAAGAGAAGAAGGATACAAAGGATAGACAAAAGTGAGTGAAGGTGGTGAAGGAACACAAGGAAGAAGAAAGGAGGCTTGAGGAGAAGCACGGGGATTTAGAAAGAAAGAATATGTTAAACAATCCATCCACTCCATCCATGCCCCTTCTTGAAGGGCATGGAATACTATGAGATATGATCAACATAAACATCCCAAACTTTTCAACAACTTATAATTGTGCACCAACTTCACCATCTCATGTGTTTTTTTTTCTCATAACTATAGTGGAGGGGTCCTGACATATGCTGGTAGAACTAGATATTTTATCCCAATCCGAGCAAGAGTGAGTAGCACTCAAGGAACTCCAGGGGATGAGAAAATGGCTCTTTTTATATCCTCAAGGTCATCTCTCACCTCACCAATAAACTAATTTTCCTAAATGTTTTACCTAGGTTTGGGATGATTTTGGTTTTTGTTTAATATTAAATTTAAATGAATTTTGTTTCCAAGTATGTTCTTTTTTGTTAAATTGATATGTCAATGCAATCTAAAATATGTGATAGGATGATTGAGCCAAGATTTGAACAACAATATTAAGTAAATTTCAATGCATTTGTTTTCAACTTTGTCCTTTCTGTATAACTGATATGTCAATGCAATCTACAATATGTAATAGGATGATTGAGTCAATATGTGAACAACATAATTATGTAAAATTTAATGCAATAGGAATAATTTTCATAATTTTGAAAGATTGGGTTTTCAACTGACATATATAGGGTAGAGGAGATAGAACATGTGCATCCTAACTTTGAGGGTGCACATGGAAACCTGCGTGGACCCCACACCCAATTTTATTTTCTCCAACCTAGAAGGCCCCAAATCAAAAGTTGAGCCCATTTGGATTTTATTATCGTGTGTAACAAACTAATTGGTCCAAGGTGTAGGAAACTCTCCATTTCATTGTGCTGATCAAGATGTGCATGGCCCCAAAGTAATGCGTAAGTTGATGAGGTTGCGTACATACTGGGGTGGTCATGTGGAATTTAACCACAATGTGACCCAATCCACCACCTTGAACGTCATTACTTCTCGTGGCCACCTTACACTACAATATTTCAATTGAGTACTTTTTTAGCATTAAACTTGGTTGCAAAGGTGTCCCACTCACCTATTGTAGGGAAGAACAAAAAAATTTAACACTAAAAATGGAATCATAAGACTACAAATTGTAATTGATACCTTTTGGCCAAGTTCATGTGAAATATTTATTCTTACCAGTTCAATATCTACTTGTAGAAAGAGGCTTGTATTTATAGAGCAACATGCAGTTGCATTTACTAAGCATCAACTCACCTTACATTTGGCTAAGGGGGCACCTTTTAACATTACCAATCCATTCAATACGCCTAACTCTTGGAAGATCAAGACACCTAACATCCCATTCTATCCTACCCATTCTAGGGTGTTCAATTATTTTACACCTAGAATGTCTTCGGCTGGGGTATCTACAAGTGTTGAGAGCAGGTTGTTGTAAATAATGGAATGGTGTGTACTAAGAGGGGAGGGGTGAATCAGTACCCTTAATTTTTTTTGTTAATTAACCTTTATCCTTTATCTAATCAATTGCTTGTATTACCAACCATCTATATTATTCTATCTTTATACATGTAATATCAATTCATAAAATCAATTGCATGTAAACATTCATAGAAACATTCATGAAATGTATTGACACGTGACACAAGATTTGGTAATGCAGAAAACCCCTGTTAGAAGGTAAAAATTGTGGTGGGGGTGAAACCCACAAAACTTCACTATCCACAGAATGGAAGGGGTCGGTTAAGGCTTACAAGTTTGATCACTTCTGATGATCTTACCCTGTTAGGAGTAACATGTAGAGACTGGTTAAGGTCTAATATGTTAAAAGATTTAGCAACACTGTTTAGTGTGCACTTGGTTAAGAGGTTTACAAAAGGATTGTTAAATCCACCTTCTCAAAGGATTTCTTTTATTTTCTACACTTGTTATAATGTAGTAAAAAATATTCATTGACCTGAGTATATGCAATCTATACTTGCTGATTACAAATCCATTAATGTTCACATGTACAATATATCACCTATTGTGATTGATCAATACCTCTGTTCTACTTGGTAGCCTTGAATCTAGTTTTTGATAACCTATTTCATCTTTTGATGTTATTCTTCTTGAAACTCTTAGTATGATCCATAGATGTGCTTCTCAAATACAATCATCATCACATCATCTTGTTCTGATTGATTAAACATCTATTTGTAGGTTAGATTTACCTATTTCAGTTTCACGCTTTACAAAGATAACTCTATGATCAAAGGTTTACTACTTGACCTTGATCTCCTAGTTTGCATGTTTTCAATCAGTTAGACTGATTAAAAACAATTACAATTACATTGCATATCCCTCAATAAATGGATTTAAAGAAAATCAAAAAGATAAATATAAAACACAAGTGTGTTATCTGACGTGTAAGTTAGATCCACATTTCTTGGGATTATAACTATCTCTTAGTAGACTGGTGCTCGGTTTGCTCTGTAGTCTACCTATCAGGTTCCTCTATGAACTTTCTGTCGGGTTCCCTTGTTGTTTGCTCTGTCAGGTTCCTCTATTGGGTTACTCTGTCAGGTTACCCTGTCAGGTTCCACTTCAACATTTTTTGGGTTGCACTTTGTACACTGTGTCATCGGTTTACATTGTAACCTGCTTTGTCAGGTTGCACTAAATCTGTCTTTCGGTGTTGATGTTACCGACGGTTCAAAACTATTTTCCTTTGCATACTAATGGAAAAATATGTCATCAATCTCCCCCTTTGACATTAGTATCAAAAACTGATATGTGCGAAAACTAAAATGTTTAGTATGTACACCATGTGTTTACCTTGTCAATATTTGTCAATATGACTCCCCCTATGTGTATGCATATAGTATATGTATATGTATATACACTTTGACTTTATACTATTTACCCTTTTCACCTTATCAATTCCTTCTTTGACACATATTACTTCCCCCTTTATCATATCATTTTCCCCCTTTATTATATCATTTTCCCCCTTTTTTGATAATAAGGGCAAAGGTGTAGTTACTTACAACTTGTCAAAAATGTGGGAATTGGAGTTCTTCATGTCTTCCATCATTTTCTCTCATTTCTCCTGAAGGTATTACAGAGCCATGTGCTCCAATGTAATCCTTATGTGCATATAATAGATGTTGTCGGTGACAGACATCTCCAGGGTGGAAATCAATTGTCTTGCCATTGTCATATGTTGTTGCAGTAGTGTAAGATTCGGTAGGAGTAGAGTCTGTAGCTTGGTTACCTCATCTCTGAACTTTGATTCTACCTCTTGAATCTTAATTCTCAACTTCTTTGCTTCCATTACCTTTTCATAATGCAACTTGATTGCATTGTCAGTGGCTGAGAGACTTTGTGCACTAGCATTAAGATCAACATCTATTTGTGCAATTTTCTCACTATTCTCCTTAGTGAATTTCTCTAAAGTGCATAATTTCTGAACTAAGGCTATAGCTTCTGAAATGATTGGCTCTAATTTAGTGACTAGTTCAAACATCTTTACCTTGTTCTCAGCCACTTCTTGGCTGATTTTATCTGTCAACGTGTACTGGTACTTTTGTTCAACACGTTCTTTAATGACCTTCTTTGCATCCACATCCTCTGATGTGATGGCTTCAATAAGAACAACTAATTGATCAATGATAGAATCATTTTGATCAATATTTTTATTAGGTAAAATCTATTGAAGTATCTCCTTGGTGGTCTCTAGTACTTATGTATCTTTTGTCTCTTTCTTAAGCTTATCTTGGATAGCTTTTCTTTTACAAAGTCTAGCATACTTTGTAAGTGTGTCTGGATCCAATGTTCTTGGATCACAACTAGTATCTCAATTATCTCATCCAGTGTGACTAGATTCTTATTATTTTTCTTCTTCTTCTTGGAAAGTGTAGTGGAGGCACCTCTATGCAGTACCATAGCAAGTTTTTCTGCTTGGTTTGATGTGCTAGATGAAGGCTTTGGGAGGGTAGTTCCTTTTACCTGCTTCTCGGTGTCTTCCTCTTGATTGGGAGTGGATGTCTCCACATCAATCTTTTCTTTATTTGCAGCATCTCCTTCGGTATCCTTAGGAGTGGAATCACTTTGCTTCTCTTCACCTTTTTCTCCCTATTCTCCATCTATTCCTTTTTGTGCTCCATCTGTTTCTCTCCATCTCTAGTATGTTCATTAGTTGTGTTTTTTGGTTTCTCTTCACCCTTATCCTTGGGTATTCTAGCATCAAGCTCGGGTGACTTCTCCTTTTTGAGATAATATTGATATCTTGTATCAATAGTGGCATTTGGCCTGGTATGTTAACCTGTGCAATATCCTCTATTGTGTCATGTTCCTTGGGCTGGTTGGAGGTAATAATGATATCCTCATCTACCTTTACCTCATCGGCATGATCTTCAGTGATATATATGATTGTCACATCTTGGTTTATGACATTGGTTGTGTCTCCTAAAGACTGCAAGATCTGAGGAATTTTGTTCATTGCTTTACTAGCTTTGGTGTTTAATTCAATTTGATTGTCATTCTTAGTATTATTTATCAGAATATGCTCTGGGATCGGTATAGCCTTTGTTTCTTCATTGTGAGGCTTGTCAATGAGTGCCAATACTTGCTTAGGGCTTGTATCCTCTTTAGGTATATCAAGTATTTTTCTCAATGCATCCTCACTTGCTTTTTCAAGCTCAATTAGGTTTCCATGTAGTACTTTGTAGGCTCTCAATTTTGGTGAGAACTTCTTTGAATGTAACTTCATCATTTCTTCAATTTATTCCATTTTGACCTGAGTGGCATAACAGAAACTAGGGCTCTTTCCCTTATCTATTTCTCATAATGTAATGCAAATTTCCACCTTGATGATAGTCTATCAAGAAGTTCTTGTGGCATTTTACCTTCAAACTGTATTGGTATATATTTGAATACACACATTCTTATGATGATATCCTCCTCTAGCTTATTATGATAATTGGGATTTAGAGTTAGGCATTTTCTAATCTTAGGGTCAGTTATTAAACCTCCCTTGACGATAGATGCACATACCTCATCAATTTTAGTAGGAAGTTTTTTCTTTATAGGTTGTTCATCTTGTTCAGTGTCCTCTATATCTTCCTTGATTCTGATCAATTTTCTTCTTTTTGTTGGTGCCTGTTTCCTGGTTTGAGGCTTTCTTTTGTAAGTCCTCACTTGTCCTTTCTTTACCAGTGATGAGCTTGCATCTTTGGTTGTCTGACTTATAGTCCTTGATGCAACAGTAGTCCTTGGTTTCTTTGCAGGTGGTGGTGGTTGTGCATCAGACTCTGTAGAATCAAAGTCACTTAATTATTCTTCTTTAGTGACGGGTGACTATCCCTCTGTGTCATCCTTTTGTTTTGACTCTTCATCATCTACCGACAACTTCTTCTTAAGTGTCTTTACCATTTTGTCTTTCTTTCTATCAATTTTCTTCTTAATTAAGCCTATTTTTATTCTCTCCTTGGCTTCCTCATAGGTTCCAAACCTTGGTTGTGATTTGTCCAATGGTTTATTTAACAATGCTTCAATAGCATTGGTGTCTTGATCTATGTTGATCTCATATTCAAGTGGTGCTAACCATGTTGTCCTTGGTACAGATGGTTTGATCAAGGTAGTATCAATGTCCACCATAAAACAAATATCAGTCTTATACTTTTCTACCAATTGTTCTAGTATCCTCATCTATTTCTACATTCTATCCTTGAATCTAGTGAAGTATTCATCCATAACTGATGCAAAGTTGTCACCTAGTGACTTGATGAATTCACTGATTTGAATTGTCACTAGTTGGGTAGTATCCTAGTTGACTTTACCAATAGATGGAAGGAAGTCTTGGAAGTAGAAAAATATGCACATTAAGATTGATCCAAACATACATGAATTGGACTTTGCAGACCTAATTGTCCTCATGTTCTCCTCAAACTGCTTCAGTAGAAGCTTGGATAGATCTAATTGTAGACCCTTCTTCACAATATTGTGTGTAGTATCTACTGCTCCGGATGCAATACTATTCATCCTGCTGGCTTGGAATATTTTGTAGCCTAGCACACAAGCTCGAAATTTCATTTCTGGATCCTTGATGTAATTCAATTTCAATCCTCTTCCATCCCATTATGCATCTATCATCTTCTCAATCTCAGGATGAGAAGAGTGTTTAAGTGACTTTACCTTTTTGGTTATAGGATAACCGGTAACAACGTGTATCACATCCCAAGTGATCAGTTTTGGCTCATCTAGCCACATCTTTTGGTTATGCACTCTGCTCAACACTATCCTTATCCACTCAGTCTTAAATTACTTTGGGAACATTAGGGAATTTTTTAGCCCTTTGACCTCTATGTTTGTGCTCTTCTTTAATGGTTCCGTCTGTGCAAATATTCTTGTAAGCTTGCTCGACCTCAAGATCTCCTATCTCAATGATCTTGCAATGGATGTATGCCCTGACATCCTCTACAAGAAAAACCCTAGGTGGAATTTCAGAGAATGCTCCAGCATTGTTGGGTTGTGAGGCAACCTCTAGACAAATTTTGTATTTTGGTTCCTCACACATAGTGTTCTTTATCAGGTTGACCTTAATTTCCTTGGCGTTCTTGATATTTGTTGCACAGGATGTGGTTACCATAGTTTCTAAGATTTAGGGATTTTCCTATAAAATAGATTGTGAGCTCAGTGGTTGTTACTTACTTAACCTTTGGTATGCTGCTATGAATCTATTTGAATGTTGTGAAGGTGCTCGTAAAAACTCTCTGCAATCTCTTCTCCTTTGGTTGCTCTACTTTTCTTCTCTCTATGCTCTTAATCATGGGTGAGTGAAATGAGGTCTTCGTCATCCTTTTATAGACGGTTCCCTAAGTGGCATATTTAATGCTTCAACCACTTGTCAGGTGTTGAAGACAGAGTCGCTCGGGTGACATGCCAACTTCATTCTCGATGAGAATGTGATGCTTGGGGTAAGTTTCAGCTCATTTGAATTTTCACTTGTTTACCGATGGATCTTGGTATATGGCAAAGACAACATTGTCCTTTTATATGATTACCGATGATTCTCAGTTTTCACTAGAAACTTAGATTTATATGTACACCAATGATTTTTGGTATGTATAGACTGACCAGACTGACTTCTCAAATTTATAACAAGTAATACCATAGTGCATCTTTATTTATGCTAGTTTGGTATTTCATCAATGTATAATGGAACTGATGTAAAGTATAACTTGGTATAATGCAATTCCACACTTACTTGTTCTGCATAGGGGGGGGTGGTGATGTCACCAGATCCATTGGATAAGGTGTCACTAGTTGCATTGCTTGGTCTAGCATCATCACTGTTTGTAGCTTTCCTCCACATTTTGTTTCCCATTTTTCTTGTCTTCAATGGTATTGCCATTGGGAAAAGTGCTTGTTTCTGTCACTCAGTCTCTGCAGTCCTTGCTTAGATGACCGACCCTATGATAGTGTAAGCATACCATTCTAGGGTTAGTCCAACTTCTAGACTTTCTTGTCCATTTTCTCATTTTTTTTGCAGCTATGTGACCAAATCTACCACATGTTGTGAATTTTTCCCATGTGTTTTAATCCTAAACATATGATTTACCGACTCTTTTTGGTTGATAAGTATTTTCTTGATCTTTTGGCTTCCATGCTTGCTTTCTCTTTTTCCTGCATTCAAGAGATGTGTGCCCATGCATTTTTCAAGAAGGAAAATACTTTTCCATGTAGGTTTCCTTCTTTGGTTCTTTCACCTTAGATTTACATTCATATGCTTTATGTCCTTTCTTGTTATAGTTATAACAATTTTCTATGAATGTAGATGTGGATTTAGGAATACCTTTCATTTTGCTTCTATAAACATTTGATGTGTGGCCTTCTTTTCCACAGTGATTGCATGACTACTTTCTTGCTCTTGGATTTGTGTAGACATCTTTGTGATCAGCTTGGTATGGTAATTCTCCATGCTCGATATACCCTAGTCCGGTATTATTTTTGACTCTTCTTTGTCCATCCAGAAAATCATCCATCTTTTTTGTACTTTCTTCAGCTCTCTTAATCATATCATTGTGTTGTTTATGAATTCTTACTTCATGTTTTAGTTTTTCATTTTCTTCTCTTAGCTCACCAATAGCTTCTATTTTCTAAATGAGTTCTATGTTCATTGGTTTGCCTCCTGACTCATAAGAATAATCTGATTTGTGATCTCATGATGATGTTTAGTAAGTCTTTGTATTTCTGACTCTTTCTCTTGTATCTTTTCAGTGATCTTCCTCCTCTCATCAATAGCTAGTGTTCTTTCTTGCTTAGCTTGTCTAGCATTTTTCATGACATCAATCATCCTTACCATCTGTGTCTCTTGACCAATTTTCAAAATCATTACTTTCTCTGTCAAATGTCGATTGCTTTCATTTAGACTTGTGATGCTTCCTTCATATGTGTTTGATGATTTTCTAGATGTAGATCTTGATGACTCAAATAAATCAGGTATCTCTTCTTCATGATATTTTGTTTCATTAAAGAGAGATGCCATAAACTTTCTTTCATCCAGTTGCTCTCTCATCTTGATTCTTGCTTCTTTGTATTTCTCATAGAAGATCTGTATCTCTAGCTTCTGATTCTCAATACTCTTGTCTAACTTATACCTTTCCATTGTATGATCTTTTCTCTCAAGTATTTAAAATTTTCCAAATAAGAGATCTAGCTATGATACCAATTGTTGTAAATAATGGAATGGTGTGTACTGAGACGGGAGGGGTGAATCAATACCCTTAAATTTTTTTGTTAATTAACCTTTATCCTTTATGTAATCAATTTATTGTATTACTGACCATCTCTGTTATTCTATCTTTATGTATGTAATATCAATTCATAAAATCAATTGCATGTAAACATTCATATTTACATTCATGAAATGTATTAACACATGACACAAGATTTGGTAATGTAGAAAATCCTTGTTAGAAGGTAAAAATTGTGGTGGGGGTGAAACCCACAAAACTTCACTATCTGCAGAATGGAAGGGGTCGGTTAAGGCTTACAAGTTTGATCACTTCTGATGATCTTACCTTGTTAGGAGTAACATGTAGAGACTGGTTAAGGTCTACTCTATTAAGAGCTTTAGCAACATTGTTTAGTGTGCACTCAGTTAAGAGGTTTACAAAAGGATTGTTAAATCCACCTTCTCAAAGGATTTCTTCTATTTTCTACACTTGTTAGAATGTAGTAAAAAATATTCATTGACCTGAGTATATGCAATCTACAATTTCTGATTATAGATCCATTAAATTTCACATGTACAATGTATCACCTATTGTGATTGATCAATACCTCTATTCTTCTCGGTAGCCTTGAATCTGGTTCTTGATGACCTATTTTAGCTTTTGTTGTTCATCTTCTTGAAACTCTTAGTCTGATCCATATATGTTTTCCTCAGCTACAATCATCATCACATCATCTTGTTCTGATTGATTACACATCTATTTATACATTAGATTGACCTATTTCAGTTTCACGATTTACAAAGATAAATTTATGATCAAAGGTTTAAAACTTGACCTCGATCTCCTAGTTTGCATGTTTTTAATGAGTTAGACTGATTAAAACAATTACAATTACATTTCTTGTCCCTCAAGAAATGGATTTATAGAAAATAAAAAATCTAAATATAAAACACAAGTGTTTTATCTGACATGTAAGTCAGATCCACATTTCTCAGGATTATAACTGTCTCTTGGTAGACTAGTGCTCGGTTTGCTCTGTAGTCTTCCTGTCGAGTTCATTTTTGAACTGTCTTTTGGGTTCCCTTGTTGTCTACTCTGTCAGGTTATTCTTTTGGGTTACTCTATCGGGTTCCACTTCAACATTTTTTGGGTTGCACTTTGTAAACTGTGTCATCGGTTTACATTGTAACCTGCTCTGTTGGGTTGCACTAAATATGTCTTTCAGTTTTGATGTTACCGATGGTTCAAAACTATTTTCCTTTGCATAATAATGGAAAAATATGTCATCATAGGTATCCAATAGAATGAGAGCACTCTACCATAAGAAGATCTTTATACTCCTAAATTGTGTTGCATAATGCATTCAGTGTGAATGTTTGAGTGCAACATAATTGAACAGTACAAATATTTCAAATAACACTATGTCCTCATTGTATTTGATATTGGCAGTGTTGTGTACACATCTATATGCATGTTTGGCCACATTTAGGACCTCGTAAACATTTTGGTTCATTTTGCCTTACCATTTTCACTTGAGGTATGTTTTTTATTGTTATGGCAACTGAATTTAAGAAGACACTTCAATTTAAACTACAAAACTTATCTACATGTCTACTGCAAGTGCACTAATTAGTTATTGGTTTGAAAAAATGACATATATGAATAAATGGTGATTTGGATGGCCTAGTATGCATATTTTACATTTGAATTTAAAAGACACTTCTATTGAATGTAGAAGAGACTTCCTCTGAATTAAAAATATACTATACAATTGTAACGTAATTTGCACTTCTAGGACAGGCACAGATAATCACTTATTACTTTTTCGGAATGAAATATATCAATGAAAGGTTGATTGCATGTCATATATAACACATCAATTGTTTGGGGTTGTTTAAATTGTTCACACCTTGGCCCAATCATCACATTACATGTCAAAGGTTGCATTATAAAATAGGGTGTTATAAGAATTGATATTGTTGACCTTTGAAGTTAGGGTGTGCACGTTCTAGTCCCCTTCCCCTCCAAAGTTGCACACACACACATGGAAATACATACATAAATATATATACATGCAATTGTGTACATGCATGCATGCATACATACATACAAACATACATGTATGTATGTATGTATGTAAGGGGATAACAGGTTCTAGTTTTCAATGTCACTACTCCTATTAAGGGATTCTGAATTCATTTCAATTTATCAATTTTAGGGATTCAATTTTAGTGTTAAGGGTTTGCAGTTTCATTTCTAATGTTAGGGATCAAGGGTTTAATAAGTCATTTTTTTATGGTTTCAAAATTAAGGATTAAGGGTTTAATAAGTTATCTATTTTATTGTTTCAATATGACTGTTAATGGTTTCCACTTTCTTTTCAATTTATTTTTTTATAGGGATTCTATTTTAGCGAAACCCTTAAATAGTAAGATTAATACTATATATATATGTGTGTGTGTGTGTGTGTTAATGGTTTCCACTTTCTTTTCAATTTATTTGTTATAGGGATTCTATTTTAGTGAAACCCTTAAATAGTAAGATTGATACTATATATATATATATATATATATATATATATATATATAACTCTCAATTTAAAGGAGATGACTTTCATTTCAATTTTTCTGTTATAGGGTTTCAATTTCAGTGTTGATAACTACAAATGAATTAAACAACAAGGATAATATAGAAAGAATAGAAACCATTGAGTGTAAAATAGTTAGTACGGGTAAAAAAAATCAAGACCAGTAGGTATAGTTTATAAAAAAGGGGCCTTATTAAAACTAAAAATTAAATACCATATACAATTCAATTTAACAATTTAGTCAGATTGAATACATTCAATATAACAATTAAGTTTCAATACATTCAATTGAAGTGTTTCATTGTATAAGGGTTTCAATCTAAGTGTAAAAGAATTTCATTGTATGAGGGTTATATAAATGTAACAGTGGAGAATATATAGAAATAATAGACAAGTGAAAGTGAATTGAACTTCAAGGAATCAAAAGAAATCGTGAGGATGTGAAACAACCGGTAAGGGTATAAAAATTTGTAAGTGAAATGAACATGAAGGAAACAATACAAAAAACATTAGGTAAGTTTTTAAACATGTAATCATGTGAAATAGAAATGAATATGAAGGAAATAGTATAAATGATAGATACGTGGAAATGAATTCAACAATGGCATGAAAGAGAGTTCAAAAATGCATCAAGCATATGGAATGGAGTTGTAATGTTAATAGGCATCCCCTTTGTTGAATGTAAGGTGAGTTGATGCATAGTAAATACATCTTCATGTTGCACCGTAAGGTGGCCGCAAGAAGTAATAGCAGTGAGTAATGGCCATGAGAGAGAATGAGTTGGTTTGGAAGTCTACTTTTACAATCTTGTTGTGTTGGTGTGGTGTCTTTAATTTGTGCACTCTTGTCAATTTGAATTTTGAATTTGATGTAAGTGTTCCAAGGGGCTTGCTTGAACAATCTACCAAGAAGATCTTCTCTATCTTATTCAAGGATCCTAATCTCCTCTAGGTCCTCATTAGGCTTAGATGATTAACTAAGTCCTAATCCTACTCTTCTCCACGAGTCTCTACTTGTGCTTCACCTTTTTGAAAGACTAACACCCTATAGTTAGTTCAATCTCCACTTCTCCAACTTGCACTTAGAAGAGTCTAAATGTCAATTTTCACTCTAGCCTTCTTGAATCATTTTTCAGGGGTGTCTATCAACATGTAGACATCACATTCAATTAGTTTGGAATCCATCTTGAGGAATCTCTTCACTCTTTGAAATCAAGTTCACACTTTTTGGTTTAAGGAGGCCTAATTCCTTATAGCCCTATCCAGGGTGTTTTTACCAATTAACTTCAAACTTTCCCAAATAACTTGAAAATATAAGACCATATTCAGACACCCTTTATTCCCTTACATGAAATTTTCAAGGTTTTAAGTTTAGTATCCCTCCGTACATAGGGTTCCTACAAACTAGGTCTTATAGGGCTAATAGGCCTAAAAACTAGGACAGTCTGCAACACTATGCTAAACTTGTCCAAAACTTGTCTCCACTGATTGGTATGAACTCGACTAACTTAGTATGTCAAGGTAACACAAAACCCTAACTTATCATGTACTTAGACCGTATAGGTCTATCTTCCCCCGCTCATGGAAACTCACTGTTTCTCCACCAAACCACTAACCAGACAGTGCATGCTCGCCTAGGGCTTGGTCTTAAAAATAGCTACTTGTCTTTCCCTAAATCCTAACTCTAAAAATATGTACACTACTGAATCCCCTAAAATTTTCATCTACCCTTGGAGATTTCCCATGGTTAGATTTCATGGGGGAGTCATATTTAGACTGACTGGCCAGGACATGACCAATGAACTACTTAAACACAAAACAATTTACCTACGACTGAATACTAACTCTAATCAACTAAATTAATGAATGAAAAGTGTCTCTATTCCTCCTAAGAACACAAAAAAAACCATTACTTCAAAGCTTTCAATCCATAAAGTATGACTATCACAAGGAAATGCTCAGGAATTCTGGAAACACAAAAATTGCAGACTGTATTGCTCTTCACAAAATGTTACAATGAAATCACTAACTACATGATTCAAGTCTCTCCTACACTAAATGCCTTCTTCCACCATTGTAGGTCCTTGTTGGTCGATTCCCCACTCCTAGAATCAAGGAGAATATGATGTAACCATATTGCATGCAACATTTGCAATTATTGCAAATGTTGTCATGACAACAAAATAGCAACTTTTGGCATCTTTTCAATTATGCCTCCTCCCTACATTTTAGGACCTCTATCCTCTCTAT
>MU227649.1:9046846-9067255 GCA_018584345.1 Thuja plicata
CATTTGATGAAGTACCCTTGGCTCTTTGACACACAATACAACTCTCCACATACCTCTTGACATCAATATTCATCCTTGGCCAATAGTAGAACCTTTGAACTAGTTCTTGTGTCTTTGTGATCCCAAAGTGACCACTCAATGCACCATTGTGCTTCTCTTAAATCATGTTCTCCCTAATGGAACCTCTAGGGACACATAGCTTATTGCCTTTAAAAAAAATATTAATTTTCAAAGTATATTCAGCATACTCACTATGAAAATGGTTCTTGTGTTCAACACATACCTTGTAAATGTCTGCAAAGTCCTCATCTTTAGCATATGGATCCTTGAAGTGATCTATTCCCATGCTCTTCAACTAAATTTCTTGAGTGGTAAGAGATCTTCTTGACAATACATCAAAAAATTTGTTGAGGACACCTTTCTTATGTTTGATGTTAAAGGTGTAAGATTGTAGGTATTCAACCCACTTCATGTGCTTGTGGCTCAATTTCTCTTGAGAATTCAGAAAACTTAAGGCCTGATTATCAGAATAAACAATGAACTCTTTAAGAAGAAAGTAGTGCCTCCACTTTCTCAAGGCTTGAACCAATGCATACAACTCAAGGTCATAAGAAGAATACTTCTTCTTTGCTTCACTCAAATTCTCAGAGTGAAATGCTATTGGTCTACCCTCTTGGCTTAGGATAGCCCCAATAGCTATGTTGCTTTCATCACATTCAATTGTGAAAATTTTCTCAAAGATTGGCAATAATAACATTGGTTGGGTAGAAATCTTTTCCTTCAGAAACTCAAAGCTCTTGTTGGCTTGTTCATTCCACATGAACTTGGTCTTCATTCCTCCTTTGATTGTATCCAACATTGGAGCACAAATAGCACTAAATTGCCTTATGAACTTCCTATAATACTGAGCAAGGCCATGAAAACTCCTTACCTCTATTGTTGTCCTTGGAGTGGGCCAATTCATAATGACTTCTACCTTACTCTTGTCCATTTTCATATTACCATGAGATAGAAAAAAATTGGTGCAGACGGCATCGATGTACTCTCTCAAATCTGTATATTATCCTTTGTTCATTTATTCAAGGCTCTAAATCCTTTACTATTCTAAAACAAAAGTATTCAGCATAATATGATAATATCAATTACATATTAATTTCTATACTAAGTAACTAAAGCATAGATTCATCTCACCCATACTCACTGATAGTTATGCATCATATAGATCATTCACGGCCTGGGATATTCTTCACCAACCTGCTGTTGGTCCCAATTTGAACATACCTGTAATATGGTCATCGCTGGTACTCTTTCTATCAACCATCGATCACTGATTCTTTCACATATATTGCATATTTTCATATCACTCGTAGCTGAGATTCCATACCATCATGTGGGTCAGTTTTGAGTTTTGAATATGATAATGTCCACCACCTTTTCTAAATCGATTACCAATTATCGATTATCGATTCTCTCTTGGGTCACCAACCAACAAGAGAGAATCTTTCTCTTCTTAACTGGCCGTACTCCCCACAATACCAACATGGGTCTGCATGCAATCATCTTCGGTTCTCAATCTTCTTCAAAGGGTCTGCAATATCCTATGACCTCTTTAAACACAAACAACTCTGCGATAACTGTTTCCATATTTAAATCAGAAAAATAATAGCATATATATAACGGTTCTTTGGAATGACCAATATAAACTCAATATTGCATATAAATTTACAATCCTCCCTTTGCCAAACACGGCGCACAGTCACATCCCAAATTGGGACTGATAAGAACCAACCAAAAATAAACAAAATGAACTTTGTTCGAATGTCATCAATAACTACTCAAACTAATATATTAGTTCTTGCAAGTACCGTTTTGTCATAACTTAGGGAACCCAATATTAATCACTGTTTGCATTATTCACATGAGACACCAAGACTCAATATCAGTGAAACATATAAACTTGATCAATAATGAATTCTCAAAACTGAGATCATTAAATTAGATCTTAAGAACCGAAATGCAGGAGATACAAAACAAATAACTTCATGAAATCTGAAACACCAATGATTGTTAAAATACATTTCATTGAAATTCAACCTTGAATAAACATGTGATTCAACTGAATACAAAATATGAATGGCTCTCTAGCTGGAGGCCAGAGAGCCTGATCTTTTCACAATCGCTACTCTATCTCCTAAGTCTATTATCTTTTGTTGGCTCTCTTCTCTATCTCTGCGATTACATATTATTGTCCATTTAAAGACACACTGACGGTTATAAAACCATTTATCTACCCATGACCGTTTACATTCCATTCAGTCTTTTGATTGCAAATGACATATAATGGCCTTTTGAATACATTGGATATATTAAAACACAATTTACTACACGATGCCATTAAATTCCCAATGACTTAAATATAACAATGTTCTGATAATAATCAAATGTAGAGGTGCCCCTACACCATACTCCCGAGCTTCAAAATTTTCCATGTCCTCATGGAAATGTATTGGTGAGAATCTTCAAAATCTATGCCTCTTCATCATCACTGGATCGATGCCTCCTCCACTTTATCTCTTTCAACTGTGACTCCAATCACTAGAGTTTATACTGATTTCCTTCAATGGTGCTTTAGCCATTGCACAATCCACTCGTCCATGTCACATCACAACCTCTATCCCTCACCTAGGAGTCCCATCATGCCTCTCTCCCTAGTCTATTGGTGACACACAAGACCATCTCCCATGGTCCCTATGGTAGACCTTCCTATCCACCATTGCAGCTGAGCGAACCGGCACCATTCTGCAACCAAAACTACATAACAAGAATCTTACATAACCCAACACTTCCTGGTGTAGATTCTATCCATCTACATTCTCATAATATTTTGAGCTCTGATACCAATTTGATGTAGACGGCATTGATGTACTCTCTCAAATCTGTATATTATCCTTTGTTCATTTATTCGAGGCTCTAAATCCTTTACTATTCTGAAACAAAAGTATTCAACATAATATGATAATATCAATTACATCTTAATTTCTGTACTAAGTAACTAAAGCACAGATTCATCTCACCCATACTCACTGATAGTTATGCATCATATAGATCATTCACGGCCTGGGATATTCTTCACCAACCTGTCGTTGGTCCCAATTCGAACATACCTGTAATATGGTCATCGCTGGTACTCTTTCTATCAACCATCGATCACTGATTCTTTCACATATATTGCATATTTGTAGATCACTCGCGGCTGAGATTTCATACCATCATGTGGGTCAGTTTCAAGTTTTGAATATGATAATGTCCACCACCTTTTCTAAATTGATTATCGATTCTCTCTTGGGTCACCGACCAACAAGAGAGAATATTTCTATTCTTAACTGGTCGTACTCCCCACAATACCAATACAGGTCTACATGCAATCATCTTTAGTTCTCAATCTTCTTCGAAGGGTCTGCAATATCCTATGACCGCTTTAAACACAAACAACTCTGCGATAACTGTTTCCATATTTAAATCAGAAAAATAATAGCATATATATAACGGTTCTTTGGAACGACCAATATAAACTCAATACTGCACAGAACTTTACAATCCTCCCTTTGCCAAACACGGCGCACAGTCACATCCCAAATTGGGACTGATAAGAACCAACCAAAAATAAACAAAATGAACTTTGTTCCAATGTCATCAATAACTACTCAAACTAATATAATAGTTCTTGCAAGTACCATTTTGTCATAACTTAGGGAACCCGATATTAATCACTGTTTGCATTATTCACATGAGACACCAAGACTCAATATCAGTGAAACATATAAACTCAATCAATAATGAATTCTCAAAACTAAGATTCACCGATCATTAAATTAGATCTTAAGAACCGAAATGCAGGAGACACAAAACAAATAACTTCACAAAATTTGAAACACCAATGATTGTTAAAATACATTTCATTGAAATTCAACCTTGAATACACATGTGATTCAACTGAATACAAAATATGAATTGCTCTCTGGCTAGAGGCCAGAGAGCCCGATCTTTTCATGATCCCTACTCTATCTCCTCACTCTATTCTCTTTTGTTGTCTCTCTTCTCTATCTCTATGATTACATATTATTGTCCATTTAAAGACACACTGACGGTTATAAAACCATTTATCTACCCATGATCGTTTACATTCCATTCGATCTTTTGATTACAAATGACATATAATGGCCTTTTGAATACATTGGATATATTAAAACACAATTTACTACACGATGCCATTAAATTCCCAATGACTTAAATATAACAATATTCTGATAATAATCAAATGTAGAGGTGCCCCTGCACCAAAAATCCTAGGTACACTAGCTCTGTTTTGATGAACTCATATTTCTCCAAGTTAATCATTAAATTCTCTTCATATATCCTCTTAAGTACTAATTCCACATGCTTGAGGTGTTCCTCTCTTGTCTTACTAAAGATGAGTACATCATCCAAGTATACCACTACAAACTTGCTAATGTGGTCTTTAAGTACTTCATTCATCAACCTCATAAAAGTTGATGGAGCATTTGATAAGACAAATGGCATGACTAGCCATTCATACAGCCCTTTAGTGGTCTTTAAGGCTGTCCTCCACTCATCTCCTTCATTCACCCTTATTTGGTGATAGCCACTTTTTAAATCTATCTTGGTGAAGTACCTTGCACCTCCTAAACAATCCATCAAGTCTTCTATCCTAGGGATAGAGAACCTATATCTGATAGTGATCCTATTTATGGCTTTGGAGTTAGTACACAATCTCCAAGTACCTCCTTTCTTAGGGGCTAGGACTACGGGTATAACACAAGGACTAATACTCTTCCTTATAAGACCTTTTTATAGTAACTCTTGTACTTGCCTAGCTATTTCCTCATTCTGTTGAGGTGTCATCTTGTAGGCTGCATTATTGGGTAGGGTAGCTCTAGGAATAAGGTCAAGCTTATGGCTTATGGGTCTTATAAGGGGTAAGGTTGATGTATGTCCATCACTTACAACGCCTTCATACTTCTGCAACATTTCTTGTATCTCTTGTGGTAGCTCTATCCTTTTCACTGTTTTGTCTTCCTCTTCCTTGGGCTTCAACACTAGAGAAAAACCAACTCCTTCTCCTTCTTTAATGGCCTCCAAGAACTATTTCTCACTCACCATTAGTACATTGGGACCATCTATCTTCACCTCCACATCTTCTAAAAATGACTGAATTTTGAAAGTCATGTTATCCTTCTTGAAAGTATAGGAGTTCTTCACTCCATCATGGATAGCTTGGTGGTCAAATTGCCATGGCCTACCTAGGAGAAAGTGACATGCATCCATGGGAATTACATCACATAGTACCTTTTCCTTATATCTCCCTATAAAGAACTCCACCCTTGCTTGCTCATTCACTAAGACATGATGTCCCTTATTGAGCCATGTTACCTTGTAGGGATGAGTATGGGGTATCCTTGTCATACCTAACTTGCTGAATTCTTCCTCTGATA
Source organism: Thuja plicata (assembly GCA_018584345.1). Lineage (NCBI taxonomy): Eukaryota > Viridiplantae > Streptophyta > Pinopsida > Cupressales > Cupressaceae > Thuja > Thuja plicata. The sequence continues at coordinate 9,052,360 of MU227649.1, forward strand.
CAATATTATCAGTAGACCTTGAGTCTATGATAACCCTACACACTTTACCCATCACCTTACATTTTATCCTAAACAAAGACCCCCTTTGGCTTGGTTCCTCCTTGATTGGCTCCTTGATCAATGTTCTCCTCATCATGAGGTTCTCGCCTTCCTCTAAGTTTAATGGCACCTCAAGGTGTTTATCAACTACACTTGTGTCTTCTTGGCCCAGATTATTCCTCTTGTTACCTCCTTGAGAAGTAATACCCTTCTCTAGACACCTATAAGCAAGGTGTCAAATTTTGTTACAATGGTAACATTTCATATTGGCAAAGTAATTGCCTCTTCCTTGTCCACCACTTCTACCTCTGAAATTGGAGTTCCTTCCTCTACCACCTCTACTGGAACTTGCTTCTTTCTTTTCATTGTATTTGACATCTTCTAGTGTCCTTGACTCTGAACTCCTTCCACAATATCCACCTCTTTGTCCTCTACAATCTCTTCCTCTACCTCTTCCTTTAGAACTTTGTTCTTGCTTCCTCTTTTCTTTTTCTTCTATCTTCAAGGCCATTTGATAGAATTGGCAGATGATTTTGAAGTTCACTAGACTCATGTCTTCTTGAATAGATCATTTAAGTCCATTCATATACCTAGCTAACTTGATGCTTTCATCTTCAACCACCTGTGACCATAGGCACAACTTTTGGAACTCTTCAGTGTAGTCTTGAACATCTAAGTCTTTTTGTCTAAGATTATGTCTCCTCCTATGAAGCTATACTTCATAATCATCAGAAAAATAGGTCTAATTCATCTTAGTCACCATGCCCTTCCATGTGGCTATAGGACTGTTTCCTTCTTTCTCTCTTTCAATTTGAACAAACTTCCACCATGTGAGAGTTGAACCTCTCAATCTTGACTTGGCCACATTTACTTTTTGGGCCTCTATGATACCATCACATTCAAAATGTTTCTCTATGTTTTCTATCCAATCCACTACTGAATCTGGATCCATTTGTCCACTAAATAGTGGCACACCCTCCAAAGCTTTACCACTCAAAGCCTTCAATGCCTTTAAGAAGGGTTCTTGATTACTGACAGGATCAGGGGTTGGAGCTTCTTCTTCTATATCCACTCCTTTCTCCCTTGCTTCTTATTCCTCTTTCTAGTCAATCTTATCCTTCATCTTCTCAGCTTTGTCTTGGACTTCTCCCAAGAGTTGCTCCATTCGAGACAATCTTTCTCTTAATGACTTGTTGTCTTCTTCTTGTTCTTCCACCTATTTGGGTAGCTTAGCATTAGTCACCATGACTCTGTCTTTTTCTGATCCTCCAAGTGTATTATCTCCCATTGATTCAGTACGCTGAAACATCCACCACAAGCCTGATCTTTAATCAAGATCTGATACCAATATGATGTAAGTGTTCCAAGGGGCTTGCTTGCACAATCTACCAAGAAGATCTTCTCTATCTTATTCAAGGATCCTAATCTCCTCTAGGTCCTTATTAGGCTTAGATCATTAACTAATTCCTAATACTACTCTTTTCCATGAGTCTCTACTTGTGCTTCACCTTTTTGAAAGACTAACACCCTATAGTTAGTTCAATCTCCACTTCTCCAACTTGCACTTAGAAGACTCTAAATGCCAATTTTCACTCTAGCCTTCTTGAATAATTTGTAGGGATGTCTATCAATATGTATACATCACATTAAATTAGTTTGGAATCCATCTTGAGTAATATCTTCACTCTTTGCAATCGAGTTCACACTTTTTGGCTTAAGGAGGCCTAATTCCTCGTAGCCCTATCTAGGGTGTTTTTACCAATTAACTTCAAACTTTCCCAAATAACTTGAAAATCTAAGACCATATTAAGATACCCTTTATCCTCTTATGTGAAATTTTCAATGTTTTAATTTTAGTAGCCCTCCGTACATAGGGTTCCTACAAACTAGGTCTTATAGGGCTAATAGGCCTAAAAACTAGGACAGTCTGAAACACTATGCTAAAATTGTCCAAAACTTGTCTCCACTAATTGGTATGAACTCAAAAAACTCAGTATTTCAAGGTAACACAAAACCCTAACTTATCATGTACTTAGACCGTACAGGTCTATCTTCCCCCGCTCATGGAAACTCACTGTTTCTCCACCAAACCACTAACCGGACAGTGCATGCTCGCCTAGGGCTTGGTATTAAAAATAGATAATTATCTTTCCCTAACTCCTAACTCTACAACTATGTACACTACTAACTCCCCTAACATTTCCATCTACCCTTGGAGATTTCCCATGGTTAGATTTCATGGGGGAGTCATATTTAGACTGACTGGTCAGGATAGGACCAGGGAACTACTTAAACACAAAAATTTTTACCTACGAATGAATACTAACTCTAATCAACTAACTTGATGAATGAAAAGTGTCTCTAATCCTCCTAAGAACACAAAAAAAAACATTACTTTGAAGCTTTCAATCCATAAAGTATGACTGTCACAAGGAAATGCTTGGGAATTCTGGAAACACAAAAATTGCAGACTGTATTGCTCTTCACAAAATGTTACAATGAAATCACTAACTACATGATTCAAGTCTCTCCTACACTAGATTCCTTCTTCCACCATTGTAGGGCCTTATTGGTCAATTCCCCACTCCTATAATCAAGGAGAATCTGATGTAACCATATTGCATGCAACATTTGCAATTATTGCAAATGTTGTCATGACAACAAAATAACAACTTTTGGCATCTTTTCAATTATGCCTCCTCCCTACATTTCAGGACCTTTATCCTCTCTATCTCGAGGATCCAAGATCATTAAAGACCCTATGGCATCTCTATGTCCTAATTTTTGAGATTAGGACACTTTCAAGACTCCAATCCATCAACTAACAACGAAGCCTAAGAATCTGAAAACTACAAACAATGGCTAGTAATGTGACCTTAGTCTTAATGACTAACTCACTTAGCCTACATTGCAAAGTCCTCCTAAGGTAAAAATACAACTAACCTATCTTGACTTGGCTAATGTCAAGTACAAGCCAAAATAAACAAACATGGAGGCTAGCCTAGGTGCTCCTGCACTAGAATTTGAAGCTTAATTTGCAAGAATTCATCTGATTGGTGAATTAATTTTATATTTGATTGCCCTTGAATGTTTATTGTTTGCCTTGCACAATTTATTTTTTAATGCAGGTTGTTTAATGTTGAAGTGACCACAAGATGTTCACCTATGATAGATGTGGAGAACCCAAATTCACAAAAACATTTCCTAAGAGTAGGATTGAAAACACTATAACCTAAAAAGAAGGAATATGACTAATGTTACCAAACTATTTTGTGATTGGATTCTCCACAGCTAGACTCGAGAAAAATAGTATAAGAAACCATGGGGTGATTCATTTTGTGGCCTTTGATTAATCAAAGTTTATTTATTTTACTTTTAAAATATTCTCTGAGTTTATTAATTGAAACATAGTCATGTATAATGGTTTAGGGTGGTCACATATACATAGGCAGTAGTGGTATTAGAACTTGCATGACACTGACAATTTTCACTTGTTTTGGGTCCACGGACTATTTTTTCAGGTGCGGAAAAGGAGATCCCAAGTTCACAAATAATTTTGGTAAGAGTGGGATTGAAAACACCATAAATTAAAAAGAGAAAGGAATATGACTACTATTACCAAACCGGTTTGTGACATTGGACTCTACTCTACTACACTTAGGAAAAATAGTACAAGCATCCATGGGGTTATTCATTTTGTAGCCTTTAATAATTGAAATGAATTCCAAAATCCTTAAGTGCAGTAGTGACATTGAAATCTCATAAAAAGTGATAAATAGAAATGAATTTGGAATCCCTTAATAGTCATATGGAAACCTTGATGAAGGGTGCTCCCCTTTATTAACACAAACACACAACAAAATCGAGAATAACAAGATTTGCAAAGAAAGGAAATGGGATTTCTATTATCCACCATGAAATGAAATTACAATATTATGAAATATAACATGAACCTTCATACATGAAACATGCACAACCACGTGGGCATTTTATTACAATAATTTGCAAGCTAGAGCCACTAGTTGCATAACCCATAACTTCCCTATACAACCCTACGAGCCTTCAATATATAGGCAATTTTAACCACCCAAGAAGACCTAGAAATTAAACCCTAAAGTTTGAGGTCGACCATCCCTAAGATATTACTATTCATTTTTATTACATAAGAGTAGGCCTAAACAACTTCGGAACCCAAAAAGAAATTTAGAAGAAACTTTAACATTTTCAAGTTCAGGTAGAAAAATTTCTCGAGACCATAACTCATCAATCATTGACCCGATGGACCGCCATAACCCCATTTCAGAAATTCCATGAAGTGATCTACAACACTTCACTTGGGCTTTCCCTTGCCCAGTCATCCAAAGTTTCGACCCAATTTAGAGCCTCTAAAGCCTTCAAAACTGAGTTCAAAGTTTCTCTACCCTGCTGCCAATACCAAAAATATCCAATATCTACAAAAATAGACTTGGTCTGACAATGAAACTTTACTAGTAGGCTAATACAATCAAGTGAATCTCTAGGGAAGAAAATAGAACATTCTGAGCTCAAACAAAAAAATTACTAAAAATAGTAACTTTCCAGAAATAGTAACTCTACACAAAATAGCCTTTATTGACAAGAAACCAAAAAATATTTTTGGGTGATGCAAGATTTCTCTTACACCTAGCATGCTCCTGCATCAGACACCTGGGGTAATTTGAGAAGTGACTCTATCACGTCTCAGGTGGTCAAAGGAAAACCAAGATGGTTAACCTCCTCCCTTGATAGCCATGATGAATCTTCTATAGGTTGTCATTTCCATTTGACCAAATATTCTTCATATGTCCCGTTCCTTGTGCTTCTTCCAACATGACTATCCAAAATGTCTTCAATATCCTCTGTAGCTGAAGTAATTGCTGGAATATTCCATTGTTCTTCTATGATTTGATCCTCAACACCTCCCTCATGATATTTTGTCAAATTTGAAATGTTAAACACTGGTGAAATATTGAGTTCACTGGGAAACTCTACTTCATAAGCATTTTATGACTCATGCTTCTTCAGTATTTTGCATGGTCCAAAATTCTTCATCTTCAACTTATTATATGTTCCTACTGGAAATCTCTCATTTCTCAAATGAACCATGACTTTATCTCCCACCTTGAATTCTGTTAGAATGTCTAATATTTACTTGTATTATTATATTTATTTAGGAGACTCCTAGGAAATTCCTACATGTATTGTGTCCTCTAGTTTAAGTGGGAGGACAACTCATTTTATGTAATTCTTTTAATAAGGAAATTAGTTTATTCCTCCTTAAGAGGATATTGAGAGTTGTCACACACACTAATGAATGGTGGCATTCATAGACTTGGGAGTTACATTCTAACTCCTCTCTCTCATCACTATTTAAGATATGCTCCTCTCTCATTTCTCACAATGCAAGGATGAAGGATGAAGTTATTGTAACGTGCATCTTTCTCTCTTTCTTTCTCTCTTTTCTCTCTTTAGGCTATGGCCTCATTCATTATATGCACAAGGGTTTTTTCTTAGTTTTCCCCTTTCAAAAACATTGTCTCTTGTGTTGATATTGGAGCTTATTGTTGTTTTTGGTGATAGTTCTTGATTCATCTTTCATCCATTGATTTATGGTAAAAACTCTTCCTTCCTGCTTCACTCTCTTGGGTTCTTTCCTTAATCTCTCCCTATTTTTTGTATTTTCTAACATGGTATCAAAGATGGTTAAATCCTTGTTTTGAGTGTTGCATGTAGGAATAGTTGAAATATATCTCAGTTGAGGAGAAGAAATCAGTTTTTTTTATTGATCTAATTCTTGTTTACGGGTTTTCTTTCATTTTTACAAATCTAACATCTTTTTTTGCAAATCTAAATTTTATTTAACTAGTTATGGATGGCTTGCCACCATATCTAAGTTCATTAATCTTCATTTTATTTTATTATCTAACCTCACCCTCTGTTGGGAAACCGCAAGGGTTTTCTATTTCATGCATTTTCATTCATTCTAACAATCTTGTTTGCAGATGTATACTATGTTCTATATATTCTGATTTCTCATTTTTTTCTCTAAATCTAATACATTTAGATCTATATCATTTCTTGCAGCATCCTTTAAAGCTTTTCCTTGCATTCAATTTTCTAAAATCTGTATTTCTAACATATTATATTGCAGGATTAACTTTATATCTCATATTCATCTTTTTTTTTTGTACTCAAAAACTAATATATCTTCATTTAAGCTGTTCTTTAAAGATTTCATATTCTTGCAGGTTTCAATTTATTTTAATCTCTGATTTCTATTCTTTCACATCATCTCTACTAACATTTTTTTGTGTTTTTTTACATAATCTCTGATATTATATATCTTTGCAGGTGGTTTACTTGTTATACATTTAATATAATCATTTAAAGTCAAAAGTTGTTGCTTCTTCTTGTCTCCTTGGCCGCTATGTATATTTAAGTTTTAGCAAAGTATATTTTATCTATTTTTTTGTTATCCTTCCTCCGCCTCTCGCCTTACCTCTTCCCTCTTTCTAGCGCCAAACTTGCACTCATCTCCCTCACAGTTTTTTGTTTAGCTTCATTTTGTTCTACCTAGTAAATATGAAATCATATATCTGTGCTCCCCATCCTTTCTCAGCTTTTTTTGTGGCATTTTATCATTTTATTTTCCAATCTTTGTAGCAATACTCCTTCTTTTAGCTACTCCAATGCAGCAATATTCTCCCCTTTAGCTCGTTTCAACATTAGCTAGTTTTCCTTCGCAGCCCTTATTCCCCCATAGCCAGCACATCTATCTTACAACATTTTTTTGTCTTGCTTTCAAAATTTTTTTTTTGCTTTGCTGTCAGTTTTTTAGAGGTTGGCGATTTGCAATAGCTCTGTACTTTTTTTTTTGTCTTGCTATTAGATCATTTCTTTCACTCCTTCTCAGAGTTGCACAACCCTTCTCACTTTGTTTTTGGCCTTCCATCGCAACATAACCTTTGTTTAGTGATCAACATTCAGTGATCTTGTCGCATCTCTTCAACTTGTAACGCAGCTCTTCCTCAAGACCAGAAAAACATTTTTAAACCTCATCATTAGCATTTTTTTTCATCATTCTTATAATTCTATTTTGTATCAGTATATATTCTGCGCAACATGAAGCATAATTTAGTTTTGTATCATTTTATATCACTGCAGCCAGCTGGAAAGGAATTGAAAGGAATTTCACATTGCTATTCTAGTTTAATGTTTTGTTCAGATTTCCAAGATAGAGAATCTATTCTTTTGGTATATGATTTTAGTTTCTCATTTTAGTTCCTCTCACAAAACATCGCTCCTCTGTTATTCAATTGCAGGCTGCAGCTACGTTGACTGCCCAGTCTTTAAACGTATTCTCTCCCAAATGCTGCCAGTTCTGCCTTTCTCCCACTATCTTCTCTTTATTCCTTTCATCCCTACCAATTGCTCCAAATAGACTCTTTAGTTATTCTTATACCCCTATCATCTCCCTCTGAATTCTAAATTTGCAGCCTTTGTTCAAATATCTTCCTCCACTCTCATTGTTCAAATTATCACCCATGTCTCTTTTAAATATGTGTTTCATTATTCTCTCATCTCTATGAGTTAAACCTACGCATGCCCTAGCGGCTTTGCCACCCGCCCACTCTTAGCACGACATCAATCTTTCATCATTTTGTTCTGCTACCTCTGTGTTTTTTGACAACATTCATTTTCATAACGTCCTTGCATTCATTTTATATGCAATCCTAGTAGTCTTAGTGTAACGTTCATTTTGTATGCAATCATAGTGTAACGCCTCTACATTTTTCCATTTATGCTATTTAGTCTTATGGTAGTAGAAGATATCTATTTCAACTTTGTCCTTTAGCAATTTCTTTATGTTCCTAAAAGTCTCATTTTAAAACTTTAAAGTTTAGCTTTATAAAAAAAAATCTACAATTCCTTTTTAAGTTTAAAAGTCAATAAGTTTTAGTTTAAAGTTGTTCCTTTTTAAATCAAAACCAATTGAAATTTTTAAGAATTTTGTGAAAAAATTACTTTTAGTTTTAAATGTCAAATTTGTTTTGTTAAGTTCTTTTAATTACTTTAATTCAAGCCTCCTTATTTCTTTCTTTAAGTTTTAAATGTTATTATTATTTTTCTTAAACATCTTATTTTTTATTTTTCTTATTAATTTTTTTAGGGGTGTTTATTTATTTATTTCAATTATCTAACTTGTTTAATTAAGAGGGGTTATTGTTTTTCTTTGGTATCCTAAATTGTTGTAAGCATTAAAACTTTTTTTTCTAACTTCTTATTTCATAATATTTTAATTTAACCCATATTTTAATCTAATAAATGTTTTTCATTTGTTAAATCTTTGAAAACTTTGATTACAATTTTGTTTTTCATTTAAACAAAAAAATAAAAATTTGGTTAATCCATCTAGGAACATTTGCGTTAAATTGCAAAATATTGTCCATTTTTTGTCTACTATTTTATGTATTATATCTCATTTTGTAAATATAATGTCACATACTCTGAAATTTAATTAGCTCTATTTGTTTAAAATTGTATTTTTTTGTAATCACAAATTTACAGTGTTATATCATATTAAGCTCCTCGCTTATTCTTTGTTTAACATTCTGTTAAACCGCAATACATTTTGTATTTCTATATATAATTTAGTGTTACATCTCTTCTTTGATCAAAACAAATTTCTTTCATTTCAAATTGTTAATTATACCTTTATTTAAACTATAAACTTTAGTATTTTGTTTACTACATTAGTCTGGGTATTTTTAATTATAAATTTCTTTATGAACAAGTAGTTATTTTCTATCGACTGTCTCATATTAGTTCTCATGTTCACCTTCAATGGAGTTTCTAACTAATATCCATAACATTAATGTTGCTCTTACATTTATCACTTCTTTATCTCCAATTATTCAAGATTATGAGCTTATCTTACACTATTGCCTTCATGAGTATCATTACTGATTTAATTAATGAGCTTGATTTAATCTATTTTGCACATAGTTGCAATTTATGCTTTTCGAGCATTTCTTCATGCACATAGTTTCATTTTATGGTTTTATACCATTCGTTAATATACATTTTACTTCATCTTGTAAGTTGCATCAAGGTACCCAATAATCACAGTTAACTATGAAGGACCCATTAGTTATAGCTCATTCATAGTTACCTCATTCTTTGAAAGGACCCGTGGAGTATCCCTCCATCCTATAAATGGTGTGCACTTACTTCAGTTGATGTTGATCAACTTGTTCCATTTGTAATTTGCACTGGGAGACACTTCAATTGATGTTAATCAACTTATTTCATTTGTAAGTTGCACTGGGATGCACTTACTTCAGTTGATGTTTATCAACTTATTCCGTTTGTAAGTTGCACTAGGATGCACTTGCTTCAATTGATGTTTATCAACTTGTTCCATTTGTAATTTGCATTGGATGATTATTTATTATGTTCCTCAGTGAGAGGATGGTTCTTTATTCTATTCCTCAATGAGAGGATGATTTTTCATGGGTTTCCCTATAGTTCACATTTTCTTGAAGGCAATATGTTATTACTTCTCATAATCATGTCTTATGGTTAACAGAAAGGATAACTTTAAGAAAACCCCCCCCTCCCAAAAAGTATAAAATTGTGGCGAATCACATTTTTTTTGGAGGGAAAAATTTTAATATTGATGGCGAATTGTGGTTCAAATTATAGATATTTGGTGGCGAATTTTTTAATACCGTATACAATTTTTATAAAAATATGGCGAAAACAAATGATTTTAATAGGAAAATTATTAATATAATTGGCGAAGCTGGAAAATTTTATTGATAAATTATGGCAAAATAATTTTCCAAATATTGTAATTAATTATTTGTCGTGGCGAATGTATTTCAAAAATACATATAAACTTGGCAATTTAAGGGAATAGTTTTATAGTTGGTATGGCGATTTAATCATTGAAAATAACTATTAAAGTTTCATTCTCCTAAGTTTTCATTCTCAAAGGATGACACTTGTGATGTTTCCAAAGAGAGTTTTTAGTAAAGGAGTTATGTCACCATATTTCTTCCAAAATGCACCTTCCATCGTTCATCTCTCTTAATCCAATGGTTTTGATTTGATGTTGAAGTTGCTTTGGGTCCCACCTCTATGACGTCAAAGACTCACACGTCCGTTGGATTACAACATATCAACAGCCAAAGATGAATTTTGGGCCTATTGGTGGTCTTAATAATGTTTACGGCAAACTCTCGGCAGAATCATGACATGTGGTATGATTGATCATACCAATAAGGTACAATCAATCATACCACGTGTCATGATTCCACCAAGAGTTTGTCATAAACATTATGAAGACCAACAATAGGCCCAAAATTCATCTTTGGCCGTTGATATGTTGTAATCCAACGGACATGTGAGACTGTGAGTCTATGAGTTGTGACAAGAAAAATTTAAAAATTATAAACAACTGTCGTAGAACTAGATATGACATCAACTCAAGTAAAGTAATGACAATTAATGGTGATGAGTAGATATGACATCAAGTAAATTTAATTAATGGCGATGAGTGGATATGACATCAAGTAAAGTAATGACAATTAAGCCGCAATTAATTGTCAATGACAGATAAGTGTGAACTATGACATCATTATCTATTCATTACCAATCTACCTCAATAGAGTAATGCCTTGAAGTTAATACCTAAATAAAAACATCATGTCATTTAAGTACATTGTTTTATGACCGTTCGGTGATCTTACATCAATGGCAAAGTTTTTTTATAATAAAGAATTTTTATGTCCACCTACGTGACGTTCGGCCTTCATTATTCCAAAGAAAGAAAATGTCTTATCATAAGTGTTGTTTCTAATTTCACCCACTGTTGCATTAAATATGAAAGATTTGGAGAAATAGTCTGCGAGTGCTCGGTTGCCTTTATTTTTTTTTTGTCAAAAATTAGAATACTAATCAGTTTGATTTTCAATGGACACTCCAATTCGTTTAAGATGCACTGCCTTGGAGGATCAAAAGGCCTTTTTGGGCCTGGTCACAGACCCAATCCTGGCATTTGTAGCTACAGAGTTGGGAGCCTTCACCAAGGAGGCTATAAGGATGGTGCTGGGTCGTGAATTTATGGAGAATGAAAATAGGTATAGAGTTAACACCGACATTTCATCTCGGTTCATGGCATCTCTGTTGGACCTGGGTGGGGAAAAGGTGGAAATTCTCATGCTTCTGAGGAAATTTTTCAGAAAAGAGTACCTCGGGGACGATGTGAATGTTGTCGTATTTATAGAAATTGGGTTTGGTATTCCTTGGGCAAATGATTTGTCGAGGATTCTACAACCAAAAGAAATTGTGCCCAGGAAACCATTTCTACTAAACCTTGATGTTGAAGAGCTCATGCATCATCGGAAGTGGGCACAGATTGGGAGGGATTTCCTCCAGAAGTGGCACAACCTAGAGGATATCGAGGAATATCGATGGCTAGAAGAATTCTCTGAGATTATCCTCTCTTCAAAGTTCCATACAGAAGGAAGGGAGCCTCAGCTGGATAGTCCCTGACTATGTCCCTGTCCCTGTCCTAGTCTCTACTGTGTCTCCCTCTGGTGGTAGTAGCTTACCAGGGTTTTTGCAATGATGTAAATTGTCATAACATATGTTTACAAAAAATATATGAAAATGTTTTAAGAAATTTGAAGTGCTTTTCTATTTTGTTTTTATTATAAGAATCGTTAATAGATATGGGCCTATGGCCTATAGACGTCGTTGAATTGTAAATTTGTATTGAAATTTTGCATAATATAATATAAAATATTTGTGTTGCACTTTTATTTCATGTAATAATTTAATGTTTCCAAACTTTATCATTTAATGGTGATTGGTAACTGGTTAATGGTTAAAATTTCATGGATAAGGTATTCTCGAATGCATGAATTCAAAGGGAATTCAATATAGTTAATGATTATATTGATTATTGTGTATTAAATTATTAATATTTTAAAATCGTAACAATCGTTGAATTACGAGAGATGAATGTGACACGTGAGACATGACTGTGAGATGTGTAATATTCATTAAAATCTTTCTACAAACGTGACACATTGACGTGAGATGTGTTCGAATACTTCAGGGATAACTGAGAGGGGGGGTGAATTAGTTATTAGCAACTTTAAATCTTTTGTACTTATTAATCCAGATTGATATAAATCAAATGCACATTCAGATAACACATTACACAACACATCAATTTGGTTATGACACTATTGCTTGTGACACTGCTTGTCTGATCAGTTACTTTTGTGCCCCGATGATTTAACCTCTTGTAAAGCACTAAAAAAATCTTATCTGTATTCTGAAAGCTTCTACTTCAATATCTATATTATCAACATATGATAAATATAGCTCTATTGCTTTAACACTCTGCTCTGCTTTTCTTATCTTTGGCTTTCACAACTCTTCTTATCACTAATGACATTCTATAAGTACATACACCAAGTATGAGATCATGGGACCTATTAGAAAACTCTTCATAACATCTTTGTTGGCTCTACTAAATGTGCAAGCATAATTACAACCACGCAAGTACTAACTGAATAGACGCATCGCTTCACTAAGTCGGCTTCACCAATTTAACCATAACTTTGTAATCTTCTTGAAATACATTTGGCACCTTTAGATTAATATCAACAACTCATAAATCATCATGAATATACACACACATATCCTAAAGATAGGCACAACTCAATAAACACGTTACATACGTCGGCCTTAAACCGTTATTCCTCCAAAACTGTAACCGTCAATAACAGAATTATATATCTTTACTGAAACATCATATCTGGGTCTATGTGTATGAACATATCATAATAAACATGTCAAAAACATGTATCTATCCACACAAGTCTTCATGTCATCATATGGATAAGTACATACAGAAGTACTGTTGTATATTATATGTTGTCATCAATGACAAACATACAATCAATCAACTGTTCAAAATCAAATCTCCAACAATCTCCCCCTTTGGCATTAATGGAAACATATGATAAAAACAACTTATGTTCATGGTGTCTTCTTTCTTTTACAATATTCTCAATATCCTCATCAAAGATTCATCTACACTGTTGCAGTTTCATGGACTGTGTTTTATTTGTATACTCCCCCAGAGTATAAGCTCCTTGTATGTGTTCCTTGTTTAGCTCTTTGTTTGTGTTCCTTGTTTCTAGTACATACTCCCCCATTGACATCAATGGCAAAGGGCGTTATAAACCATTATGCATAGGTACTACTCTAGAGGTAGAGTAGTCAACCATTCATCAGTCACATAGGACTGATGTACTTGCTGCTTTCTCTAATCAAACTTAGGAGAGGGAATTACTCCCAACTTCTCCCTTAGATACTCAAAATTATCCTTTGCTAAAGGCTTCGTGAAAATGTCTACTAACTAATATTTTGTGCTTACATAGTCCAATGTCACTTCCTTGTCTGCAACTTTTTCTCTTAGAAAATGGTACTTGATCTCTATGTGTTTTGTCTTTGCGTGCATCACTGGGTTTTTAGACATGTTAATAGTACTAGTGTTGTCACAATGAATAACAATAGGATAGTTAACTTGAATACCAAAGTATTTAACCATCTACTTGATCCAAACAATTTTTGTACAATTCAGTGTTGCTGCAACATATTATTCCTCTGCCGTTGACTGAGAAATACAATTTTGCTTCTTGCTTGTCCAAGATACCAACCTTTCTCCAAGAAATACTGCTCCTCCTGAAGTGCTCTTTCTGTCATCAATACAACCTACCCAATCTGCATCAGTATACACATGAAGTTGTGTATTCTCTGATTTAGGATACCATAAACCATAGTCCATAGTTCCCTTAAGATATCTGAATATCCTCTTGATTGCCAATAGGTGATTATGCTTGGGTTCAGCTGCAAATCTTCCAACAATGCCAACTGCATTAGATATGTCAAGTCTTGATTGATTTAGATAAGTAAGCTTTCCAATCATAGATTTGTACAATGTTTTATCAACTACTGTGGAGTCATCATCTTTTGAAAGTTTACTTCCTGTGATCATAGGAGTGTATACTAGTTTTCAATCCTCCATTTTGAAGGTTTTCAATATCTCCTTCACATATTTTGACTGATTAATGAATATTCCTTTATTTGACTGTTTTACATTCAGTCCTAAAAAATATTTTATAGGACCAATCATGCTCATTTCAAGTTCACTCTGCATTTCTTTTGCAAATGTTATACTAAGCTTGTCATTACCTCCGAAGATAATGTCATCAAAAAATATGGCAACTAATAGCAATCCATCCGGTGTTTCTCTTGTGAACAAGTTGCAATCTGCTACTGCTTTCTTGAATCCGATCTTGGTGAGATAACCATCTAGTTTCTCATACCACGCTCTTGGGGCCTGCTTAAGTCCATAGAGTGCTTTCTTTAGTTTGCATACCATGTCTGGTCTATCTAAAAGGTTAAATACTTCAGGCTGTTCTATGTAGACTTCTTCTTTTAAGTCACCATTCAAAAAAGCTGATTTGACATCCATTTGATAAACTTTAAACTCTTTTAATGTTGCATATGCCAAAAACAATTTTATGGCTTCTATTCTGTTCACAGGGGAAAATGTATCAATGTAGTCTATTCCTTCTCTCTAAGCATATCCTTTACATACTAATCTTGATTTGTTTCTTATTACTCTACCTTCTTCATTCATTTTGTTTCTGAAAATCCACTTTATTCCAATCACATTTTTATCACTTGGTCTAGGAACCAATTCCCATGTGTCATTCTTGATTATCTGATCTAGTTCTTCTTTCATTGCATT
>MU227649.1:9094250-9106853 GCA_018584345.1 Thuja plicata
AATGAATCAACTATTTGGAAAGGAGAATAACAAAGGAGATACCCTAAATTCTGTTAATTATATGTATAGAAATGATATATGACAGTAATTGAAGAGATGGGAGAAATGCACTAACCTTGAAATATTGCAGATCAAAGAATGTTGTTTGCTGATGTCTGTATTGAGTTTCTAGAAAAACTGACAATTGATACCAAACTGAAACGCAGAGACTAACAAAACCCAGAAATCATTTTCCATTCCGATGTTGTCTTATGAAAAATGTTGACCTTGACCCACAAATGTCAACCCTGACCCAATAATGTCGACCCTGACCTGCACAAATCTGAAAGTGACTTTGTTCATGAATCCTGAAATTTTGCTGAAAAGGGTATCCAGATCTGGGTTCAAATCCACTATTTTGTACCTGTACCTACAAGAAAAAGGAGATTGTTTGTTGTGGGGGAGGGGTTTGCCTTGGTCAAACCCCAGTTTTTAAATTAACCTTAAATATATGTAATTGAAGTTGCAGAAATGGACAAAGTAAATGCATAAATTCACCTTGCTTGAAAAAGTCCTTGTGGCATATTCGAATCCTTGAATCCACAAGTATGCTTCAAATGTAGAATGTAGAAAGGTAGGATGTCTTCAATCTCTTGCTTGTAGATCTCCAACACCAAGTCTTGAATGGGATCTTGAATTTGGAATAGGCTTGGAAGAAGGTGGATGGAGAGATCACCAAAAGGGCACCTTGTAGCTTCAATCCTTCAATGGCCTCCAATGGATCTCCTTCATGAAAATGGATGAATGCTTGCTTGAACTTCACATGATAATGCTTGATCTCAATTAGGAATGCTTGATGCTTGATTAGAAGACTTCTTTTTTTGCTTGATGATGGTTAGAGGAAATGAGAGAGAAAGCTTCCCTTTTATATGAAATTAGGGAACAATCTTCCAAGGAGGCCTACATAGGAGAATTAAATTCCAATTAAAGCCTTTACCCCTAGGAGAGGACCTATATTAAATATAATTTAGGAATCAACGCTTCAGAACCCAAAATAGATGACCTGAAAGTGGTAAATACTTTTTGCAAAGGCTGACCTCCTGAAACTACAAGACCCTGGGATCTGAACCCTGGCTCAAGCTCGAGGTCGACCCTGACCTAGGTTAGGGTTGAGGTTGACATAGACCTAAAATGTCAACCTTGACCCTGAAGCCCAGAATCACCAGTCTGTAATCTAGAATGCAGAAATCAGGCCCAACAAGAGTGGAAAGAGGAACAGAATAGGGAGGAAGCCATGTCAAGATCAGGAACCCATTCAAGGCGCTTGTCATGAGCCCAAACCACTTACTCAAAAGGATAAATACGTCTACAATGGAAGTGCTTCCATTTTCCGACTATACACTAATTAATCGAAATGAATTTGGAATCTTATTAGACCCTTAATCCCTAACATTTGAAATTTAATTGCAAACCCTTGATAGTGAATTTTAAGAGCTAAAACTGATAAATTGAAATAAATTCGGAAACCATTAACAATCATATTAAAACCATAAAATAGGTAACTTTTTAAACCCTTTATCCCTAACATTGGAAATGAAATTACAAAACCTCAATACTAAAATTGAAATCCTATAACAGAAAGTGAAAATGAAGTGGTAACCATTAAATTTCATACTGAAATTGTTAAACAAATAACTTATTAAACCATTAATCCCCAACATTGGAATTGAAATTGAAAACCCTTAATAGTAAACTTGAAACCCTATAACTGAAAAATTGAAATGAATTTAGAATCTTATTAAACCCTTAGTCCCTAACATTGGAAACGAAATTGCAAACCATTAACACTAAATTTTAAAACCTAAAATTGATAAATTGAAATGAACTCAGAAACCATTAACAATCATATTGAAACCATAAAATAGGTTGTTGGATTAATCTTATGGAATGGTAAGTGCTGAGAGGGGAGAGGTGAATCAGTACTTTAAAACTTTTAACCACCATTCAATCCTTTCACTGAGCTGAATATCATTCATGCAAACATTTAAAAGCATATAACATAAATTAGAAAACCATGACACACAACACTATGATTTTTGGTCACGCAGAAATCCTTGGTTAGAGGAAAAAATTGTGGTGGTGATGGCACCCAGAATCCTTCACTTCTGCAAAATAAAGGTTTCTTAGTTAGAGCTAAAATGTTAGCTACTTCTGGTAGCTTACCCTATTAGAAGTATTATACTCGGTCAAGACTACATAAGACTTGTTTAGTCTACCTAATTAAAGGATTTTACAATCTCTCATCTAAGAGATGTACCTATTGACAGGACTTTGTGACCGGTCTTCCAACAAAGTGTAATTTGTCATTGGGTACCAGGGTACCGGCCAACTTCACCTATAAAGGTTGTATGGGGAATAAATTCTCTGGGCCTTCAAGCACATGAGAGTTGGGTCTCAATGGTGCGGGAGCTAATTTGGGAGTGTGACTATTTTGTTTGGGGGGATAGCTGGTTTTCTTAGATCATCTTCTCTGGGGATTTTTTTAGGTCGGGACTTACTGCAAGCATTTGGACTATCAAAGAAACTTCAAAAGATATGTAAGGGGTTAGAAGTATTCCATTCTACCTATTGTTGTGCAAATACATTTAAAACATCAACCAAGCTCTAACATGCTACACTAAATATTGAATGCATACAGAACCATCAGTTCATACATATTCAATAGTGAGGGGAAAAGAAGTTCATTAATCTACTTAAAAAATTAGATCAAGGGACATCAGAAACATACAGCACAAAAGAACATTAATCCAAAGATCAGAATGCTAACAACTTCATTGCCAGAACTCTTCTTTCTTCATTAATAGGTTTTCTAGCAAGCATTGGTGCGTACAATAATGGATCCAAGGGAGCATCTATCTACTGAGAGTTCTAAGAACTAAGGAGCCCTGAGCTCTGCAACTACAAGAAACAAAATGCTAAAGTGCTATAGCTATGGACTACAAAATCATCAATTTTTTTGACCCTTGGAATGAGGTCGGACTTGTTATTTATACACATATTTTCCCTAAAGTTAACCTAACTTAACTCTATACTCAATCAATAAAATATAATTTTCAGTGGTCGGCACTACCTGCACCACGTTACAACAACCTCAAAAAGGGCAGAGGTTTGACAGACTAGTAGAAGAAGACAAGAAAAGAGATATGGAAGAATCAGCCTCGAGAAGAGAGCCAAAGGGAGAATAGAATAAATTTGATCCCCCAGGGATCGAGGCTACATCCCTCATTAATGAAAAAGTGGCTCACTATCTCTGATGCACTAGGTGTTTAATGCTGGAGAGGCACCTTGGGAAGACCACCTGTTAGAACCATCCCTCGAGCTAACATGCCTTGCTGGGGTCACCCACTTTCTGACATGCTTATTAATTGCCTAATAATGACCGACTAGCTCTGGAGAACCTGGACGCGGGTCATCAGAAGAATACAAAATTATTGGATCTGGGACTCTAGGATTTAGGAGCTTGCACTCAAAGAATAAAGAATATTTAAAGTATACTCTGCTGGTGAAAATCTCCAGAATATGGAGAACCTTATTTCTCCTTATTATTTTTTAATGTTACCAAGAGCTGGGTGATTCCATCCTCATCAATCTCCTTGAGGCCGACCTGGTGGTACCTGGCCACCTCCACCTGTTCTCCTAGATCCAAAGTACTTTCCTTGAATTCTATGGCCATTTTTTCCGCATCGTGACCCTGGAGCACCATGTGTGATATACGTGACATTTTTGCTCTGTCCTTTCCCTCCAGGGATTGGTATCGAGACTCCATCATCTCATCAAACTTCCCCATGATGTATTCCTCTAGAGTACATATTTCAGTGCTAAAGGGATTGACTCTTGAAACCCTTGAAATAAATGCCTTGTATAAATTTAAAGAGTAATCTATCTCCAGAAACTTGTCCCGCAGGGCCCCTACCAGTTGCTTGATTATCTCTAATGTGAGATCAAGTCTGGAGTGCTGGGTCCAGACAATGTAAAAGGAATCCTCTACCAAAATCTCAGCCTCATAACAATCTCTTCCCTGAGACCCAGGAGTTCTCCCAATTCATCCATCCAGGCCTTGTACTATTCAGCCTCTCCCTCCCAGATGGTAATGGTAGTTTTGGCCTGGTGTAGAACATTGCTGACTACATACAGGTTCGGGAGTGTGGCTACTAGGAAATGCCAAAAATTTCCCACCTGTTTAGCTACCCAATCATCAACTACCTACACTTTCCTCTTCATTCCTCTAAGCGCATATATATCACTTTGTGGAAGTGGTGCTCCGGACGTGGAAGCTTCCGGAGGAATAGCAGTGATGGGCCACTTGAGGTCTGTCAAAATCACGACAAGATTTGAATTCATTTAGCTTTCTTCCTGAAGCTTCTGGGTTTGTTTCTTATAGAGGGATTCTACCACTTTGGTTGCCTCTCTTAGCAGGTCCAATTCACCCTGCTTTCCCCTCTTTCCCAGAGATATCTCCGTGATTGCATAATATTCAGCCTTTGCTATCATCGCGTGTGCCTCTAGGGGAGGTGTTGACACTACAACTGTGTCTTTGCCTGACCCAGTCCAGAGGGTATGGAATGTCTGAGCCTTCTTTGCCTTAGGGGGATTCTATTCTTGCACCATCATCTCTGCCAAAGAGAGATGGGCCTTGGCCGGTGCTGGGGCCTTCCTTTTTCTTGAATCCACCAACCATTGTGGTGGGGGCAGGGGTGGCCTTGCTTCTAGAGTCTGATCCTGTACATCCCCTCTGAGGTTCTGTTGTGCATCCCTAGTGTTCTGAGTCTCTTTGGACTCTATTCCTGTATTCCCTGGTCCACCAACATTATCCACCTTAGTGGCATTAATATCATTTGCCCCGATGTTCACATCCTTAGAAGCATCATATTTGACATATGTATCTTCAGGGTTCTCCCCCTCACCTTTTTTGTGTTTCTATCCTTCTTTGACTTCCTTTCCTAGAATATTTTCCTCCGTTGGGATATTTTCTGGAGATGGTGGAGGTACAGGGCCAAGGTTAAGCATTTAGGCCGTTGCGATTACCTCTTTGAATGTTACCTTCCTTGGGGTAGGAGGCAGCATCTGAAGCATGGCAGCTAAGGTCACAGTTGCTCCTATACGTCAGGTTACCTCAACAGATGTCAGTTTCTCATCCTACACTTGCCTTTCCTCTATGGTGTCGGTCTCTGGAACTTGTATCTCCAGTACATCGGAGACATCTACCTGTTCTAGCTCTTTTTCTTTCTCAACCCAGGCTTCCTGCTCTGTGGTAGCTTCTTTCTCCAAGGCCCCTTTCTGGCGGGGGTCACCACTTCCTCCTGGACAACTATCTCTTCTACTACCTTCTCAATATCCCCTTGCAGGTTTACAATTTTATCTATCCTGAATATGTCATTGAAATCATCGTGTGGAGGGGAGGTCTCCAGGGGATCTTTGGGTTGATTGTCTGGCTCCAGAGAGTCTGAGGAAACAATCTATATTTCAAGGATGCTAGGCATCCTGAGCTCTAGCTCTACCTTTGGCTGAGGCTCAACCATTCTTTTCTTCTTCCTCCTTGTTACCAATGGGGGCCCTGCATATAATATAGTTGTCTTCTCTTCCTCCGCTCCGATCCCTGCCACTCGGACCATTAGTTTTGCAAGTGAAGCAGAAGTGAAGGGCAGACAGGTCTAACCATAATAGCTGGGGTGGCCAACCGGGTGATTAACTTTTCTTTCATTTGTTGGGTTGCCACCAGAGTTTGTTGAATTTGTTCCACTATGGGAACCACGGATGGAACTTGAGACGGGGTCCCCATTTTCCTCTTTCCTCTATCCTCACCCTGTGAGGAGGTTCTAGCTCTGAAAGTTGAACCCTGCACAAATGGGCCAACTTTGCGGATACTTTTTGGACATGCCTTTTTGAAATACACATGACTGTGCTCAATCATGTCGAGGGTAATGTCCTTTATTATTGGACCCTCCTGCGCATCCCAATCCACTGGAGCGAGGGCCTTCTTATCTACTCCCTTTTCTTTATATTGCGGGTCTACTATGGTCTCGGTATCCAAAAATTCATTCAGAAACTTTTGAAGCTTGAGCCTCTTCATAATTCCCATTGTCATCTGGACGAAATGCCAGTTCCAGACTTCGAAGTCATCCTGACAGTCTTCCCAAAATCTTCCATGTGAAACTCATGGGGGTCTGATACCCAGGGAAGTGTCTGCCTCCTTTATCGCAGACAGACTGCAAGAGTAGTTCCCACAAGGGATTGGGAATGGGACGTTTGTCACCTTCTTCACTATGAAGAGGGCATGCAATTCCAGGATCTACTCGTAGTATTCTAAAAGAATTATTTTATTCCCACAATGTTTGGGTAATAAATAGGGTTTCCCAGAGAAGCCGGTCACCTGACTGTATGTATGTCATTGATACTGAATGTAATAGTAGCCATAGGTTTTGACCAAGTCCATCGCTTCTTTGGAGAGTCGGTATCTGGTGTCCCAAGTAGGTGTGAGGAGGTTGTAGTAAATGAAGGCATCATTCACTCGACAGAAGCTGAGGAAACTAGCCTCCCATTGGATTTGCAGGAAATAATCCCATGGAGCATTCTGGCCTACACCAGTTCTGAGCTCACCTGCTATAAGTAATCCCTAGGTCATGGGGCGTTGTTGTGCTAGCGCCCACAAAATATAAGATGTCATGTAGAATTTGAAGGACTTGGTGACCTGGAGAATTTGGGAGTCCACATGATTTTCAATGATAGTGGCCCAATCAAATTTTTTCTCGTTAGAGGCGATGCCCAACAAGAAATAGTACATCCATGCCGAGAGTTCTCGGGCATGGGGCTATTCAAAGACCCTACATAGTGCGATGATCCCCATCTGTATGCTTTCTTTAAATTCTGTCTGGGGATTTCTAGCTTCATTTTTTGAAATCTTTCCTTGGCACCTTGAGCCATTTGTTATTGGGATACTGATAGGCCATGTGTTCTAACTTCTAAAAATCTTCCAATGCCAAAGCCCGGGTGAGAACGGCTACATCATCAAATTGGGGAATCCCCATCCCTGCCTAAAAAGTCATGGCATCCAGAGACACCATAGGCGTTGGGTATCTGGTTGGGACTAGGTTAGTGAGCATGACAGCCCAGACGATTATATTATAGTGTCCCGCCAAAGTGAGAATGAGCTTTGGGGCTTGCACAAAGCAGGGGAAGTAAGAAGCTTTGAGGATCCCAGAGTTGGCCACATTGAGGGCTAATGGATCTTTGGTCGTCCGTTGAATGAACATCACCTTTACCAGGGCCTACATTTCGGCCCACATTCTGACACTAGTGTGAGTGATCAACTGAAGTTGGGAATCAATATTTGATCCCACAATGGCATCTCCCTTCAGATACTTTATTGTCAATGGGAGATTTTATAGGGCCTTCTCGACCTTTGTCATGATAGTTTCCTGGGTGGCAGCAGTAGTAGGGAGTTCTGGAGTCCCGGGTGGGGATGATGCATATGCCTCTGACATGATTGGTGAGTTTAATTTTGGCAACCTGCAAACAAGACTACCATTAGTATGCATCCAAAACACAATATTATTCTGGATGCCGGGGATTTTACCACCGCATCACATATGTTCCTGAAAGAATTGTTAGCTCACGTCAAACCCCGAAAAGATATACATATAATAAGAGTGACATAGGAATTTGACCTCTACCCAGGCCTCTGGGGACTCTAGCACATGTGATAAAAAAACAAATAAGGACCAAATGAAGACTTGGAACCTGGAGTCTAGAAAACTAACTATTACTGACATGACCAGAAATGAGCCATATCAGGCTGACATGGGAGTGTCACATGGCCATGCAGTAATGGGAGTAATGACATTAAAATAGACAACTATTTGAACACACGAGGAAATGAATTCCACTTGGGCCGAACCTGAATGCTCGCATGGGAAATTAATCCACCATGAAGACTGACTTGATAGAGGAGAGAGAAAATTTCCATGGCTCAAACTAGCAAGGTGCCAAGTTCAAACCAGGCAGACATCTTTCTTAGATGAGCTCCACATTTAGGGATTTTGACACACGTAGTGTGATGAGCTTGCCACTAGATAGAGTAGAGGATATACAAAGAATACAGACAGGGCCAAAGCATGTATGAGGGTCGAAGCATGACTCGCGGGCTGGCCAAAAATAGACATATATATAGACATAAACAAAAATTTACATAATGCACAAAATACACACAATATACAGAGATATTCACGCTATCCTTACAAAATATACAAATTATACATACTACTACAACTGCACAGAGGGTGAACAACCCTCTAGAAGAGCCAAACCACCAACGGGAGGCGACAGAAAGAAAAACCAGAGACAAGAAATGAAAGAAAAACAAAAAGAAAACAAGACAAAACAAGTGAGAACCAGAAAACCAAAAACCAAAGAGAGGAGAGCTTAAGGCCTACCTAGAAACATGGGGAATTCAAGAAAGATGAGCATGAGAGGCACTCTGCAACAAGTCGACCCTCGAGTGACCATGGAAAAGCACTGCAAATGACTATTAATCAATCACTAAGCACAGGGAGAAAAATGTTGTTTAAATCACCTTAATCACTCTGAGTGCTCTAAGTGTTTGATCACGGTAAATGTGAAAATGACTGGTAACTTGTATTTATACCCTTAGGGTAAAAATGTGGTTCATTCCTTTCGCAAACCCCGAGAAAGGAAAACCTCTAGACTCCAGGCCCGAGGATTCCATACAGTCACATCTTCTCGCAAAAGAATACATGATGATAGAGAATCCCAGAGTCCGAGATTCGGCCAACTCAAAAGAACAAACCAACTCTAGGACTGGGGTCCAGAGACAAAAGAAGACAAAAACACAAGAAAAAAAACCCTCACAGAAGCAAATCCCAGAGGGGAACAAAGGAAACAAAAGAAACCAAGGAAAAAGAAAAAGCAAAAATGGGGGACCCAACATTTTGCCTACAAAATGTAGAGATGGGTATGTAGGGCATAACAAATGGTGACTATCTGGGACGAATGCCTTAGCGTATTCAAGAACTCTAGAATCTTTGGTTAGAAAAACTGGAATTAATCTTTACCTAGAGCATTCTTCTTGCAAAGCGCGAGGCATCTAAGAAAATCAGACTCATCACTGATTCAATCTCTTGGTCTTTCATCAGTTGTGAAGTGTGTGCTTTGAAAGAAAACCAAGCAGATGACCCCCAGGAGAAGCAGAGAGGAGGCACTAAGTAAATCAAACCAAAGTTGTAATATCTTGCATGTTTCCCTCGGATACCAGAATTCTCTATTGTTTAGTTCTTTTCTTTTCTTTTTCTTTTCTGGATGGAAAGGCAGTACTTCTTTTACTGTGAGCCTTAAGCTTAGCTAAGTTTAACGGTGGTACTTCTTTCACCTTGCCATCCATCTTTAAATTACCAAATAGGAGAGAATGTTCTAGACCTGGGATATTTTAATGATTTTTGGACTTGGTCAACAACCAATGCGATCGATTTGCCCTTAAGGTGCCCGATTACTTGCTTCCTAGATTTTATTTTAACTGATGTCTAGGCTGTCAAGATGTGAATCTGATGAATATTACCCATAATTTTTTACCATACTTACAGAATAGCTTTGGAGCACAGAAAAATTCCACTATGCTAATGATAGATTCCAAATCACCCAAAATGTACAAGGTACTGTTCCAAATACCAGACATTATGCGAAACATACCTACCTAAAAAAAGAAGACAACACGCTAGGAACCTGGAAAAGAAAAGGAAACAAAGAGCCAAAAACAACACGAAAGAAGGTGGTCTCAGAGGATGGATGACAAAACTATTTACAAGGCACTCCAAACGAACACCGAGGAAGGATATTTACAAGCAGGAACTTTAAATATAGTACAACTTCAGGCAAATCCATCACCTACCTCATTCAAATTAGTGCTTGAGAAAATTCCCATTGACAGGCAATGGGATGGCTTCTCTAGTCATAGTGTTGAGGTGATAATTATTTGTCCCGCAGATCTCATCTATCATATATGGTCTGAGCCAGAGCCGTTGAAAAGTGGTGTACTTTCCTTTCTTTTTCCGGTCTTTTTCCCACAAGAGGACCAAGTTTGAAATCTGAAAGACCTTGTACTGGGATCTTCAGTCAAACCATCATTTCACTAACACTTGATGATGCATGAAATGTTCAAGGGCTACATCTCTTTGTTCCTCCATTCACACCAAGTTCAAAATCCAAACTTCCACAATGTTATCCCAGTTGTTGAATTCCTGCATAAACTGTAATACCAGGATATGTAAGTTGATGGGGAATACTGGATTCTAGCCATAAATAAGATGGAATGGGGAAGTCCCTAGGGCTTCTTTTATTTGGATATGATCTTCCCAGAGAGCGGATCTAAGATTTTCATGCCAATCCCAGGGGTTTTGTTCTAATAGATGTTTGATCACCTCAAGTAGATTTTTATTGGTAGATTCAACCACACCATTACCCTGGCGGTAGTAGTTGCAGGAGAACTTCAAGGTGATCTTTCTTTCATAGGTCCATTCGAGTAATTGCGCCAAATAAAACATCAGACCATTTTCACACACTATAGTGAATGGCATTCCAAATCGGGTGACTATATTTTCTTCTAGGAATTTAATAACTACATCTGTTGTGTTGTTTTTATAAGGAATTGCTTTAGACCACCGGGTGAAATAATCAGTAGCAGTCAGGATGTACCGGTGGTTGGCAAGTGAATTGGGGTTAATTTCCTTGATGAAGGCAAATTCCCATTGGGTGAAGGGTCTAGCTTCGAAGACCGGCTACAAAGGCATGGCCAGATTTTGCTCATGATGTGTCACTATTTGACAAGTATGGCATCTCCTAACGTGAGTATAGACATCCTTAAAGATATAGGGCCAATAGTAGCCAGCCCGGAGGATCTGATGGGCAGTGGTGTCAATTGAGCCATGCTTGGTTCCAAACTGCCCATGAAATTCTTCAATCATTTTCGTAGCTTGGTCTCTATCAATGTCTCAGAGGTACACCCCTTTATAGTTCCTGCAAAAAAAATTCAATTTTTAATTATGAAGTGTGTGCTTTTCAGCCGAAGGGTGCGATGTTTGTTTTGGGGTATCCCCTCTAGGCATCTGTTGTTCAACAATAAGTATACCAGGTTAGTATACCACAGATCTTCAGTGATGGAATCCATTATATAAGTGTGGCACTCGATGTCTAGAGTTCCTTCTGCCATCGCTTTACATAGTCCTTGACCTCGGACTATCTTCATGGGTTGCATTTCCAAATTTTACTCTTGGAGGATGGCCATCCATTTCCCCCGTCATTCACCCAATTCACTCTGCAGGAATAGAGACTTAACAGCCTGGTCCAGGATGATAGCACGTAATTTGCTCAGGAGAATATAATGCTGAAATTTCTTCACGACGCAGACAAGAGAAAAGGTCTGCTTTTCCAAGGGCGAATACCAAACTTTGACATTCTTAAAGGGGGATCTCATGAAAGCAATTGGGAATTATTCCCCTTCAACCTTCTGGGTCAAAACTGTTGAGGCAGAATGCGACAAAGCAAAGGAGTATATGTGAAAGGAGAGAGAATAGTCCAGACTAGCCAAGACTAGTGCCTCCACGATCGTTTGTTTAATCTGGGTGAATGCCCACTTTGCTTCAGGACTCCACTCAATCTTTACATCTTTCTTCATCATCTCATTGAGTGGCTTTACTATCTCGGAAAATCCAGTAATGAACCGTTGAACAAAGTTTATCTTTTCGAAGAAAGATCTCATTTCTTTCTTGCTGTCAAGCATTTGTAAATTTAGCAGTGCTTCAACTCTCTCAAGGTCAATGGATATACCCTTCTCAGAGATGACATGCCCGAGCAGCTTCCCTTCAGTGACCCCGAATATACATTTCTTAGGGTTGAGGGATATTCCATACCAGCAACATCTCCCACAAATTTGGGTGAGGTGGACGGAATGATCACGCCTGTCCCAGGAAAAGATGGTCAAATCATCCATGTAGATGATTATACACTAGTTTATTAGGCCTTTGAAAAAAATGTCCATAGCCTTTTGAAATATGGCCCCTGCATTGATCAGGCCAAATGACATCCTCTGGTATACAAATGTTCCCCACTGGGTGGTGAATGTAGTTTTGTCTCTATCTTCGTACTTAACCATGACTTGGTTATACCCGGAGTACCCATCCAAGAAGGACATCATTTGTGAGCCATTCACAATTTGAAAAACCTCATCCAATGAGGGGAGAGGGTGATTATCCTTCTTATATTCCTTGTTCAAATTTTGAAAATCCACGCAGAGGTGGATCTCGCCACTTTTCTTTCTCACAGGGATGAGGTTGGCCACCCACGTAGTGTGCCGGATAGGAAAGATAATCCAGGCTGACAACAGTTTTTGAACTTCTTGATGGATTAGAGGCCCGATTAGTGGGTTTACCGGTCTGATGCAGAGGCAAGTGGAATGATAACAAATAAGGTCTCTTATTGACTTTCAAATGTAAAAGGTGGATGATGAACCAAGGCTTCCCAAGTGCACTCAAGGGCTCCAAAAGGGAAGAATGAAACAAG
>MU227649.1:9110860-9122110 GCA_018584345.1 Thuja plicata
TTCTATACCCAAAAGCCCCAAATTGCTCCCTCTAGGCCTTCAAAACTAGGGCCTTCTTAAAAACAACTCAAAACTCGTTTCCAGAACTCCTCCTTCTGGATTCACCTTTCATTTGACATATAATTCTACTATTTCAAATAAAATTATACCCTTGTTAAGGTGGATCCTTTGCTGCTACACTTGTGGCATCAATTTTGTGCCCTTTTCCCAC
Organism: Thuja plicata; assembly: GCA_018584345.1. Classification (NCBI taxonomy): domain Eukaryota; kingdom Viridiplantae; phylum Streptophyta; class Pinopsida; order Cupressales; family Cupressaceae; genus Thuja; species Thuja plicata. The sequence continues at coordinate 9,111,072 of MU227649.1, forward strand.
TCTTCCTCATGGTGTACACCCACTAAAATAACTTCTAATGCATCCAAATGGTTAGTAACATCATACATATGTTACATAGGGTCCATTCAATGAGAAACATCAATTACATTCATTGAATGGCCCATTATATCATCAAAAAGACCAAAATGGAGTTATTTCAATGCACCAAAATGACCATCTACAGCAACTTTCAGAATCTAAAGCAAAATAGATTATAAAATCATTCAATACAGATTAAAAATGATGTTATTATGCTCTTATATCATCCACAACTCTATTCCAAACCCCAAACAATCAATAAAGCATTGAAAACAACAAGATTTGCAAGGAAAAACTTGAATTTTCATTCAATTTCTTAATATGTCCGTACAGTCCATACAATCTGTACTTTTCCATCATTTCAAGGCATATATAGCCTTCCCAAAACTTTCCCAACCAATCCAAATCAGTTGGATGGTTAACAAACACTAATTACATAATTTTTCATGATTTCCCTCCAAAACCAAACTAACTGTTGGTATTTGAAAATTTAAACTAAAACTCTTTATTAAATATCTAAATCTAATCCCCCTTTATTTATAATGGATCCAACATGGATCAAATGCCTTACTCAATGGACTTATGTACTCCTAGGACCCCTACCAATCCTAGATCTATGAAATTCATAATTTGGTCCTACAGTCCTATTAGGACCATTAGGACATTTTATAATTTTGTTCATATTATTACAATCAAATGCCATTATAGGCCTTAAAACATTATAATTGAGTCCCTTGGACCCCTGAGAGATCCCACCATGCATCCTTGGTGTCATTATGGTCTTCTTGTCTTTAGGTGCTCCTGCACCATGGTCTTTGCTTTTTCTAGAAGGGCTTAGCATTAGGTTTTAGTGAGATAGTATGGGTCATGATGGATTTGTCATATGTCTTTAGATCCTCATACCCCCACGCAATTACATCAATGTATTCTCAGAGAACCACGAGAATCTTATCCTTCTCCTCTAGGGCGCATGAGGTTATAATGTGTACCAATTTTTCTTCATCGGCCTGGCCGATGTTAAATTTTTAAAATTTTACTCCCTCAGAGGAGGATGATATCTTTTCTCAGCCCCGAGGGTCTAAATCAAAGATATGTTCTAGCACTACCATCCCCTTAGGGATGGTGTTGGTTGGTAATTCTATGATCCCGTCATCTTCTTCACCCTACCCAGTATCTTCATGATCTCTTTCTTCTACTATCTGGTCCTCGAAGACACCAATGTTGGCCATGAAGGCTAGGATATGTTGATCATCCTCAAAGACCTGATAGTGGGTGACATTGTCTGGAATGGACAGGGTGGAGACCATCTCAACAGAGAATGTTTGGTGTCGGGAGCCAGCCATTGCTTCAAGGGTTCTGGCAGATACAGTAAGGGCGTCTGAAACATAGTTTCTTTTCCAGGGAATGAGTACAATGCCAAAGGCATCAAAATCTTCAGTGAGGCTCCATGCTTCGTTGCAATACACAGCCAACCTTTTATCATGACAAGTGTATTGGATCCAGACCTGCTTTAAAATCAACTCTGAATCACCTAGCACCCAGAGGTGGGTGATTCCCTTCCTTAGTGCAAATAGGAGTCTGAGGACCAAGGCCTCATACTCTATGACATTGTTTGTGCAGTTGAACTGTAGCCTATAAGATGTGAGGAAGGACTTTCCCCACGGGTTGATCAATTCCACTCTGGCCCCGCAGCCTTGTTTAGATCGGGACCCATCAAACTTTAGGGTCCACAAGTCATTGTTCATTGTCTAGGGCTGGGAAGGCAAAGTGGCCTTTGGATTATTTTTGGGGAGGTTGGGAGGAGTTTCCTCTAGCATGGGTGAGGTTTTCCTCCAAAAAATCATGTGGCTAGGATTCCTAGACCAACGGCAGCATTGGAGTACTGCCAGAATGATTATTTGGTCCAGGCAAATCCACTTCATGTTTCTTCTCCCATAAGGCATTGATGTGACAGGTAGCAACAGAAATGCAAGGCTCGCACTCTAGTTTTGAATATTTTTGATAATGCACCTAGCACCAAGTGCCAGACAAGAGTGTAGTAGGAGTTGCTACGGTACCCTATGAGTTAACCTCTCCTCTCAATTTTTCATCCAGGTCCTGAATTCTTTGAGAAACTATGGGATCCTCCCCGGGGGTGAAATCAAATGTCAGGATTTCTAGGGGTTGGTACACCCCAGGGGAAGTCTCAGAGAAGAGGACTTCATTTACTCTCCTGACTTTGGTGAGGGCTTGTTTCATCCTAGGCTCACTTTCTACCCAGATTTGGTTAGATTCTCCCTCCCAGGGGAGCCACAAGTGGGAAAAGTCAATAGAGAAATACCCATTAAGGTCCTTGGACCAATTCCAACTCAATAACATCACATAAGAATCTGGGATGTCCACCACCTGGATGTCTATGATGCTTTCTATCCAGGGGTCTTGGATGAGCTGAATCTAGACGTTCTTCAGCTCACCCACCATTTTTACAGTAGTTTTGTCCAGCTAGACTACTGTGCTTTTGGATGGAGTGGGATGGAGTCCGAGCTTCTGACATATTGATAAGGGCATGACATTTCCCTAAGCATCAGAATATACCAAGAAATTATGTAGGTTCTTCCCTTATATGTTCAAACCGAGTAGGAAGGGAGGATCTTCAGTGTTTCTCTGAAAGACAGTCGCATTGGCATTGTCAAAAGTGACAGTCTTGGGTGGGCGACTGACAGCTTTTGGGTTTCCCAAGAGCTTCAGAAGGGACTTCCTCTACTCAAAAGAGTTTAGAAAAACCTCCATTAAGGTCATGGAGGTGGTGGTTTGTTCTAACACCTTTGTGATATCAAACCTCCCCCGGGAATTGTTGGCTTCCCTCAGCCGGGTCCTTAGCTTGGTTAGAGAAAGACCCCTTTGCTAGGAAGGAGCGGTCATTTGTGTTATCCCAGGGAGGGGTATCTTTGGGAGGTGTAGGTGTGTTAACTGGTCCTTTACCAGCCTGACTTTGAGTGTTGTAAGGAGTCCATGGGTTGGTGAAGGCATTGGTCTCAAAGGCCAGAATAGATTCGTCAAAGAACCCCTGCAATTTGGGTTCTTCTTCGTCTTCTTTGTCTGTCCCAAAGAAGATGGTCTCACAGGTGAAGGCACCATGAGTAAGCTCTTGCGCAGGCGTTTCCAGGGGAGTAAGATCAATAGATTTTTGTCTGTCCAGCTAGGAGATCATGATGACCTTCTCCAGTGTGGCATAGTTGACCTCAGAATGAGAGCCAGTATTGTGCAATCTACACCAGTTGGTCAGGGGATGAGTTTTGCAACTAGCGTGAAATGGGTAGGTCCAGTACTGCCCTGAGTGGTGTTTTGGTTCAGAGGAGGACCTCTAGTGTTTGCGTTGTTATTCCATTATTGTTGGTTGGGCCAAGGCCCACTGTTGTAGTTCCTTCCTCTGGCATTGGTATTTCGTTGGCCAGAGAAGATATTCCCTCTTTGGGGACTGGGGTTGTGGGGCATAAAAGACCCCGCCTTCAGCTGTCCCATGTCCACAGTCAGTGAGGACAGCAATCATCAGAGGGATTCAATCTCGGTGGATAGCTGGGTGTTTGCATCATAGTATGATAGTTTTTGTGCTTGGTTCCCATGGAAGGTAGCAGCGAATACCAGAGTCAAGGATGATAATCCTCTAGCCGTGGGTGACTGCAAGAAAGGTACTCCAAAGGGTTGTGTCGATGGTTGTTGCATTTTTTGCGGCTGGTTCTAGGGAATAAATACCAGACCCAGTGTTGTCTGTACCTGTGATGGGTATATGTACTGGGCTTGCTGGTCTATCCGTGGTGGTGGTGGGGGATTCATGGCCATCACTATGGCACCCATTGCCTGGTTGGGGTTGTATCCTCCAGCGTAATAAGTTTTGTCGGGTATCATGTTGAAAGGTATGCTCTGCCCAATCCCACCAAGAGCTTTGTTCAGACCGCGGGACAACTCCATGGCTAGGTTGTAAACCTTCTCCAGAGTATCCTGGTCAATAGGGGCGGTGGTTCTCCATAGGAGAGTGGCAATGAAAGGGTCCATCGCGTTAAGGTATGTCTGGATGGTCACATCCACAGATGGGATGAAGGGGCCCATGCACTGCTTCAAGGTGCGTTGGAACCTATGGTTGAATGCTGCAAGGGGCTCATTTGGTTCCTTCCTGATAGAGATGAACTGGTTGTAGGACCATGATGGGTCCATGTGTACATGGAAGGACACCAAGAAGGTGTCTTCCATGTCCTGCCAACTATTGACGGAGTTGGTGGGCAGGTTAAGGTACTAGTTTAGCTCGTTCTGTTCCAAGGACAGAGGGAACATCTAGGTCACAACATCTTATTGTTGGATCCAGTGTTGGTTCATGGCATCTTTGTATGCCTATAGATTCTCTTTTGTGATTCGTGAGCCTAAGTGCTCATATTGGGGACAAATATTCTCCAGGTGTGTGGGAAGATCATTGGTTACACCTAGAAACTATCCCATTGGGGACTCGACGTTACCAAAGTATGCAGCCATCGGGGGTGTTGGGTTTTGGCTAGACTGAGCGTTAGTCCCCAGGGTTTTCTGGGAGACTTGGGTATTCTGAGATGTAGTAGATCCCCAGACAATGTTGGCTGGCTTGTCTTGTGGGGTCCGCTTCTTTCGAGAAGGAGGCTCAAGTTCAATAAGCCCACTGGGATTGGGGGCTGATCTAAGGACTCTTTCAAATTGGGCAGGTGAAAAAGATCCAATCTCACTAAAGGTCTGCTTCCTAAAACTATTGCTTGGGGAACTCTCAGGTGGTGTAAAATCTAAATCCTCTGAAGGGGACGAGCTCATGCCCTCCTTCTAGAACCAGTTTCTATTGATGAGACTTTGTGACTGGTCCACCAACAGAGTGTAAGTTATCACCGGGTACTAGCATACCGGCCAACTTCACCTGTAAAGGTTGTTTGAGAAATAAATTCTCTGGGCCTTTAAGCACATGAGAGTCGGGTCTCGACGGTGCGGGAGCTAAGTTGGGAGTGTGACTGTTTTGTTTGGGGGGGATAGATGGTTTTCTTAGCTTGTCTTCTCCATGGATTTTGTTAGGTCAGGGCTTCCTAAAATCATTTGGACTATCAAAGAAACTTCAAAAGATGCATTAGGGCTAGAAGTATTCCATTCTACCTATAGTTGTGCAAATACATTTAAAACATCAACCAAGCTCTAACATGCTATACTAAATAATGAATGCATACAAAACCATCAATTCATACATATTCAATAGTGAGAGAAAAAGAAGGTCATTAATCTACTTAAAACATTAGAGAAAGGGACATCATAAACATACAGCACAAAAGAACGTTAATCCAGAGATCAGAACGCTAACAACTTCATTGCTAGAACTCTTCTTTCTTCATTAACAGGTTTTCCAGCAAGCACTGGTGCGCACAATAATGGCTCCAAGAGAGCATCTATCTACTGAGATCTTCTAAGAACTAAGGAGCATTGATCTTTGTAACTACAAGAAATGAAAAGCTAAAGTGCTATAGCTATGGACTGCACAATCATCAATTCTGTCGACCCTTGGAATGAGGTCAGACTTGTTATTTATACACATATTTTCCCTAAATTTAACCTAACTTAACTCTATACTCAATCAACAAAATACAATTTATGAAGGCCAGAACTAGCTACACCACATTACAACAACCTCGAAAAGAGAAGAGGTTTGATAGATCAGTAGAAGAAGACAAGAAAAGAGGTATGGAAGAATCAGCCTTGAGAAGAGATCCAGAGGGAGAATAGAAGAAATTTGATCCCCCAGGGATCGAGGCTACATGCCTCATCAATGTAAAAGTGGCTCAATGTCTCCAATGCACCAGGTGTTTAATGCTGGAATGACACCTTGGGAAGACCACCTGTCAAAACCATCCCTTGAGCTGACGTGCCTTGTTGGGGTCACCCACTTTCTGACACCCTTATTAACTGCCTGATAATGATCGACCGGCTCCGCAGAATCTAGACGTGGGCCCTTATTGCTCCTTACTATTTTTGAATGTTTCCAAGAGTTGGGCGATTCCATCCTCATCAATGTCCTTGAGGCTAGCCTGACATTATTTGGCTGCTTCCACCTGTTCGCCCAGATCCAGAGTACTTGCCTTGAATTTTGTGGCCATTTTTTTCGTTTCGTGACCCCGGAGCACCATGCGTAATAAATGTGACATTTTTGCTCCATCCATTCCCTCTGAGGATTGGTATCGAGACTCCATCAGCTCATCAAACTTCCCCACGATGTAGTCCTCTGGAATACATGTTTCAGTACTAAAGGGATCGACTCTTGAAACCCTTGAAATAAATGCCTTGTATAAATTTAAAGAATAATCTATCTCCAGAACTTTGTCCCGCAGGGCCCCTACCAGTTGCTTGATTATCTCCAATGTAAGATCAAGTCTGGAGTGCTAGATCTGGACAAAGTCAAAGGACTCCACTCACAAAATCCTAGCCTCAGTAATAATATCTTCCTTGAGACTCAGGAGTTCTCCCAATCCATCCATCCAGGCCTTGTACTATTCGGCCTCTCCCTCCCAGATGGTAATGGTAGTTTTGGCCTGGTGTAGAACATTGTTGGCTGCGTACAGGTTTGGGAGTGTGGCTACTAGGAAACACCAGACGTTTTCCACCTGTTCAGCTACCCAATCATTAATTGCCTACGCTTTCCTCTTCATTCCTCTAAGCGCATCTATATCACCCTATGGGAGTGGTGCTCTAGACATGGAAGCTTCTGAAGGAATAGCAGTGATGGGCCGCGTGAGCTCTGTCAAAATCCTGACAAGATTTGCATTCATTTCTCTTTCTTCCTAAAGCTTCTAGGTTTGTTTCTCATAGCGGGCTTCTACCACTTTGGCTGCCTCTCTCAGTAGGTCCAATTCACCCCACTTTCCCCTCTTCCCTAGAGATATCTCTGAGATTGCATAATATTCAGCCTTTGTTGTTGCCGCATCTTCCTCTGGGGGAGGTGTTGCGACTACCACAATTGTGTCTCCGCCCGGCCCAATTTGGAGGGTATGGACTGTTCGGGCCTTCTTTTCCTTAGGGGAATTTTGTGCTTGCACCATCATCTCCACCAAAAAGAGATGGGCCTTGGCCGGTGCTAGGGCCTTCCTTTTTCTTGAATCCACTAACCATTGTGGTAGGGGTAGGGGTGGCCTTGTTGCTAGAGTCTTATCCTGTACATCCCCTTTGGGGTTCTTTTGTGCGTCCCTAGTGTTCTGAGTCTCTTTGGACTCTTTTCTTTTATCCCTTGGTCCACCAACATTATCCACCTTAGTGGCATTCATATCATCTACCCCAGTGTCTGCGTCCTTAGCAGTGTCAGATTTGACATCTGTATCTCTAGGGTTCTGCCCCTCACCTTGCTAGTGTTGCTGCCCTTCTTCGGCTTCCTTTACCAAAATATTTTCCTTCGTTGGGATATTTTCTAGAGGTGGTAGAGGTACAAGGCCAAGGTTAATTGTTTGGGCCGCTATGATTACCTCTCCAAATGTTACCTTCCTTGGGGTAGGAGGCGGCATCTGGAGCATAGTGGCTGAGGTCACAGTTTCTCTCGTAGGTCTGATTCCATCAAAAAATGTGGGTTTCTCATCTTACACTTGCCTTTCCTCTGTAGTGTTGGTCTCTTGAACCTATATCTCCAGTACATTAGATACATCTACCTGTTCTAGCTCTTTTTCTTTCTCAACCCAGGCTTCTTTCTCTATGGCAGCTTCTTTCTCTAGGATCCCCTTTTCGGCGGGGGTCACCACTTCCTCCTAGGAAGCTATCTCTTCTACTGCCTTCCTGATATCCCCTTGCAATTTTACAAGTTCATATGTCCCGAATATGTCATCAAAATCATTGTGTGAAGGGGAGGTCTCTAGGGGATCTTTGGGTTGATTGTCTAGATCCGGGGAGTCCGAGGAAATAATCTGTATTTCAAGGATGCTGGGCATCCTGAGCTCCAGCTCCACCTTTGGCTGAGGATCAGTTGTTCTTTTCTTCTTCCTCCTTATTACCAATGGGGGCCCTGCATCTAATATAGCTACCCGATCTTCCTCTGCTCTGGTCCCTGCCACTCGAACCATTAGTTTTTCAAGTGGAGGAGAAGTGGAAGGGGGACATGTCTGGCCATAATAGCTGGGGTGGCCAACCAAGTGATTAACTTTTCTTTCATTTTTTGGGATGCCACCAGAGTTTTCTGCATTTTTTCCACTATGGGAACCGCAGATGGAACTTGAGATGGGGTCCCCATTTTCCTCTTTCCTCTATCCTCACCCTACGAGGGGGTTCCGGCCCTGAAATTTGAACCCCGCACAAATGGGCCAACTTTGCACATACTTTTCGGATATGCCTTTTTAAAATACACATGACTATGCTCAATCAAGCCATAGGTAATGTCCTCTATCATTGGACCCTCCTAAAAATCCTAATCTACTAGAGGGAGGGTCATCTTATCTACTCCCTTTTCTTTATATTATGGTTCCACTGTGGACCCAATATCCGAAAAGTCATCTGGGAATTTTTGCAGCTTGAGCCTCTTCATCATTCTCATTGTCATCTGAATGAAATGCCAATTTTGGACATCAAAGTCATCCTGGCAGTCTTCCCAAAAATATTCCATGTGAAACTCGTGGGGGTCTGATACCCAGGCCATTGCTATTTTTCCTAGCGGATCAAATTTCTTTCACTCTAGATAAAACTCTGCCAGCCCCAAACTTTTGAGTTCATTGTCTGCCTCCTTTGCCACGGCTAGACTACAAGAGTAGTTCCCACAAGTGATTGGGAATGGGATGTTTATCACCTTCTTCATTGTGAAGAGGGCATGCAGTTCTAGGATCTGCCTACAGTATTTTAAAAGAATTATTTTATTCCGACAATGTTTGGGTAACAAATAGGGATTCTCAGAGAAGCCGGTCACCTGAATGTATGAATGTTGTTGATATTAAATGTAATAGTGGCCATAGGTTCTGACCAAGTCCATCACTTCTTTCAAGAGCCAGTATCCAGTGTCCCCAGTAGGTGTGAGGAGGTTGTAGTAAATGAAGGCATCATTCACTCGGCAGAAGTTGAGGAAACTAGCCTCCCATTGGAACTATGAGAAATAATCCCATGGAGCATTATGGCCTACGCTAGTTTCGAGCTCACCTACTGTAAGTAATCCCTAGGTCATGGGGCATTTTTATGCTAGCGCCCACAAAACATAAGATGTCATGTAGAATTTGAAGGACTTGGTGACCTAGAGAAGTTGGGAGTCCACATGAATTGCAATGATAGTGGCCCAATCAAAGTTTTTCCCACTAGAGGCGATGCCCAACAAGAAATAGTACATCCATGCTGAAAATTCCTGAGCATGGGGCTATCCAAAGACCCTGCATAGTACGATGATCCCCATCTATATTCTTTCTTTAAATTCCTTCCAGGGGATTTCCAGCTTCATCTTTTTGAAACCTTTCCTTGGCACCTTGAGCTATTTTTTATTGAGATACTGACGGGCCATGTGTTCTAACTTTTGAAACTCTTCCAAGGCCAGAGCCCGGGTGAGAATGGACACATCATCAAATTGGGGAATCCCAAGCCCTACTTGAAAATTCGCAGCGTCTAGAGACACCATAGGCATTGGGTATCCAGTTGGGACTGGGGCGGTGAGCATGATAGCCCAGATGACTGTATTATAGTGTCCCGCCAAAGTGAGAATGAGCTCTGGGGCTTGCACGGAGCAGGGGAAGCAAGCAGATTTGAGGATCCCAGAGTTGGCCACAGTGAGGGCCAATGGATCTCTGACCGTCCATTGAATGAACATCATCTTTACCAGGGCCTTCATTTTGGTCCACATTCCAATGCTGGTGTTGGTGATCAACTAAAGTTTGGAATCAATCTTTGAGCCCACAATGGCGTCTCCCTTCAAATACTTCATTGTCAATGGCAGCTTTTCCAGGGCCTTCTCAGCCTTTGTCTTGACAGATGCCCGGGTGGAAGCAGTAGTAGGGAGTTTTGGACTCCTGGGCGGGGATGATGCAGATGCCTCCGACATGATTGGTGAGTTTAATTCTAGAAACCTGGAAACAAGATGACCATCATTACGCATACAAAACACAACATTATTCTGGACACCGGGGATTTTACCACCGCATCACATCTGTTCCTGAAAGAATTGTTAGCTCACATCAAACCCCAAAAAGATATACATATAATAAGAGTGACTTAGGAATTTGACCTCTACCTGGGCCTCTAGGGACTCTAGCACATGTGATAAAAAAAATAAGGACCAAATGAAGACTTGGGACCCAAAATCTAGAAAACTAACCGTTACTGACATGACCGAAAATGAGCCATATTAGGCTAACGTGGGAGTGTCACATGGCCATGTAGTAATGGGATTAATGGCATTAACATTGACAACTATCTGAATATGCAAGGAAATGAATGCCACTTGGGCTGGACTTGAATGCTAGCATGGAAACTTAATCCACCATTAAGACTGACTTGACGGAGGAGAGAGAAAACTACCATGACTCAAACCAGCGAGGTGCCAAGTTTCAACCAAGTAGACATCTTTCTCGAATGAGCTCCACATTTAGGGATTTTGACGCATGGATCACAATGAGCTCGCCACTAGACAAAGTGCAGTATATACAAAGAATACAAACAAGGCTGAAACACGTACGAGCGCTGAAGCACGACTCGCAAGCTGGCCAAAAATGGACATATATACAGACATATACATTGTTTGATGATGAATGTGACCTCTCAATCCAACAAGAAACTCAACATAGTCCTTATTCAATCAATGAATTCGCAAAGACAAACATTGAATTGTTTGCTCTACGAAGGTGATTGAGGCGACCTGTTGCCTCCTAATTAGATGTGATTGTTGAAGTGTACCCTCAGAACAAGAGCCAACAACCTGACCATTGCTAACATGGAGGATTTAATAGTGCAAGTAAATGAAGAAAGCCATTATCTATGAGAATTTATGCAACTAGTTCATGAGAAAGTGCTTGTAATCTATGAAA